>VZDJ01000038.1:6266294-6417594 GCA_008694505.1 Cyanoderma ruficeps | reverse complement strand
GCAGGAACGGGGCTTTTCAAGCAGCCATCTCTGCCTGTTCCGCCAGCTCTCAGCACTGATCCAACTGCAGAATACAAATAAGTAGTGACTCACTGCCGCATGCTGCCAAGAGAAGAGGGGTAATGGCCCATTTCAGATACAAATACACTGCTCTGACCCCATGAGCAAACACACCAGCCTTTAGAGGTCAACTTACACAATTAGTAAGGACAGCACAATGTCCCAAACCATTACATCAACTACCCACGCTCGAGATGATCAAACCCCACTTTTCTGCAGTTCCCTGGCCCGATGACAGCAGAAGTCCAGAGTTGGTGTGTGCTGGAAGGGCCATGTGCTCTGCATCCTGCACACCACAGACACACTGCCAGGGGGAATGCATTATTTAAAAAACTAAGTTTGATTGACAGACATGCAATGTAGGGCATTCACTACTTTTCAAAGCAAGATACAATTGTCAAAACCAAAAACAAACCAAAAGAAGCCAAGTTAGATCATTCATCATCATTTTCCACTCCCATAGTCGAAGAGGAACTTTCTCACTAAAGTGAGGGGGAAAAAAGAAGGGACATACCTGGTGTAGGAGTATTTATTGTTGCTTCTATTATACAGCAGTTTAACAACAGGCTGTTGGGAGTGAGAGAAAAGAAGAAAAGGTAAGTTCTGTGCTTCAATATATTTAGCATAAACCCATAGTTGATAAGAGCAATTACTTTCATTGATGACTCTATCAGTCTCTCCTCTTCTTTTGGAGAGGTGATAATAGGGATGCTGCAGACAGGTTCATACAAGTCTTTCTTGTCCTGTTTTAACGAAAGAAGAAAGACAGGAAATGAGAGAAATGCTAAAGCTGACATTGCTGCTGCTGCCTCCTTCAGCCCCTCTAGCCATGTTCCCAAACGCTGTGATGCACACGAAAAGCTCTGGGTTGCTACAGTAACCACACAGCTCACCTTGATCTGCAACCCAGAACCACAGCAGAGATTCCTCATCCCCGGAAGGCAGCAGTAATTGAAATATTGGGATGCAGGTGGATGTCCTCAGCTATAGCAAGGACAAGGTCTAGTCATACTTGGTTTAAGTGGGTTTATTATTCCATCCTTTCTTGAAGAAAAGAACAGTAGGAGTCTGCAGTAGATTTAATCAACTCAAACCACTGCACAGAAGAGCATCAGCCACCATGAACTGAACACTTGGCAGAACAGGATGTCACCAACACGAGCCAGCCCTCAGGACACAGCAAAAACCAGGCGTGGGCAGGACAGGCCATGTCCCCAGATCCTTCACCATCTATTTACCAAATAATATTTTAAAAATACCTTGTACACCTCAGACTTGGTGCCATCTCTGAGGCCATGAAATAATCTCTAAAGTTGTCTAAAGTCAATTTTATAAGCAAAACACCTATGAAACATTTCACAGGCTACTTCAGTTCTTACCTGCAGGGCTGCTTGGCACATGTCCACTAAGCCCTGGATGAGATAGTATTTGGCTTCTGCCATCAATGCTTTGATCTCCTGCCTGTGTTTTGGAAGTGCAATCGTGTCATCTCTCAGATAGTTTAAAATTGTTCCAAAGTGCTTCCCACAACGGTCTATAAGGATCCAGCCTGAAAAATAACCAACACATTTCAGTCACCTCAACACCAGAGACTAGAAAAAGCTCCCTGGAGAGGTTAAACAACCCTGAGGTTTCCTGACACTGCTCAGGACACTTCTCCCATTTCACCCAGTGGAAGTCCCTACTGACTCTGAGCAAGCTGAAGCTGATTCCAGAACAGAACCTGATGGTGGAGCCCCTTTGATACTGCCCAGATGTTCCCACTGCTTTCTAGCACCCCAAAAACACAGCCCCAAGCTAAAACCACTCAGCTTGCAGCACAACGTGCTGAGATTGTTGCAGGAACCCAACTGCAGTGCTACACTGTGATGCTGGGCTGTCAGAAACTTCTGAGAGCCACGGAAGGACCAGAAGAGAGAATTCACCAATGTTTGCAACAAGTAGATTTGGGCAAGTTCTGTGGTCTAACAAGGAGGATTTGGCAATTCTCCAAACACATCTGCTGCTGCTGTTTAGCGTTAAAAAGAGAGAGAAATGTTCTGAAGATGCTGAAAGGCAGATCAGACCAGAAAACCCAGTGTGGGGGAGAAGCTGTTCTAGTCCCCAAACAGGGGCAAAGAACAGCACAGACAGATGAGGAGGAAGCACAGAGGGGATGAAACAGAGGAAACGGTAGCAAACAGACAAATTCTTGCAATTTTACAAAATCCCTGAAGTCACATTCCCTAAGGAAACAGGATGTCTGATCACTGCCAAACAATAGCAGTGTAGGATGCACGCACGCACAAGGCTTAGTACAGGGCCAAACCCTTTCCCATAGTGTGGAAGGTAGGAAAAAAAGGTGTTATTTTGGAATCTAGGTACAGAAAACAACCTAGGAAAGTAAACTAAACCCCTGCTGGGCTGTCCAGCTACAGCTATCAGAACATGACTCTCATTTTCCATTCAGGCTGAGGCACTTACACAAAACTGCCTGTTTTGCCCTTTATAATGTATCAGGGACTTAAAATATCCTGGATCCAGCTGGAGGTGACACACTGCCTGACTGATCCCTAAACACTGCCATGGCACCATGAGCCACGGCTGAAACATGCTGCTCAGGAGAAGGGAAAAAGAGAAAAGGATTTTTCAACAAAGCAAGGCAGGCTATTCTGAGCCTCAAAGCTTAAAACTGCATGTCCCTCCCTACGTGCGTGGTTCAAATAATGCCACTGCTCAATGTGACAGAAATGGCAACCCACAGACTGTCTGTTCAGTCTTTACAACACCACCACCAACTTGCCCACCAGCTGTGAGGGCAGGAAAGAGGACCAGCCCTTCCCCAGTTCATCTGAGTAACAAAACCAGGTATTTCTATAAAGCCAAAGAATTGCTAGCACCAGCAGGACCTGGCTGCCTCACATTCCAAGTTGTTTTTGGCGTACATCATTCTCTACATCCTTAACGGAGTAAAACCACCACCAAACCCCAGCTGTTCTACAAAGCTGTCAACGACGAACGCCGTTCCCTCACCTTCCTTGTCGGTGAGCACCTCCATCCTGCCGCTGAACATGGCCTTGAGCATGGTGTCGTGCCTGGTGAGCACCTGCACCGTGGTGTAGTACAGCGAGCCCCCGACGTTGAGCCGCACGTACTTGTTTCCCAGGCTGCCGCCCTTGAGCCCGCCGGCCTTGGGCTTGTGGCCGGCGGCCGGGCACAGGGCGCTGCCCAGGCACGTGTCCCCGGACATGTCCTTCTGGAGGTAGATGACCACCCTGCAGCGCGTGGGCCGGGCCGGCCCCGCCGTGGTGCCGCGGTCACGCCTCAGCGGGCCAGGATGGCGGGACAGGGGCCAGCATCACCTCGGGGTCAGCCTGGCGTTGTGGTCAGCGCGGCGTACGGGTCAGCGCGGTGTGGGGGTCATCCCAGTGCCACTTCACACACAGACGTGGACGTCACCCTGCGTAAGAGACACTTCCTAAGGACACAACGACACACATCCTGCCAAAACACGATTTAGCCATTCTTCAGACAATTCCTGTATCGCTGCATCACATTTCTGAGGCACGTGAAACTGCCCCCACTTCCTGCAAACACCCCACAGCACTGAGGGCCAGGCTCAAACGCTGCGGGAATTCAGCTCCCCTGCGGCTGCCCAAAAGAACCCAACTCTCTTCGAACTCAGCTGAAATGCCCTGGAAGAGCTTCCTGCCCCTCCTCCAGCTGGGGTGTGTGTGCATCCCCCTGAGCAAGGTTTGCTGACGTTAGTTTGACTTTTAACTGGAGACACAAATGTCTCTTTAAATGCCTCAACACTGAAAAGACGGATCACAAGGTTCTATTTTCTTGTAACTCCTTTCATTCAAAACTCTCCTCCATCCATCCTAGAGCCCTGACCAGTGAACGTAGTTCTAATTTGAAAAGAAAATAAGTAAGACTCCCCATCACGTACATCACTGTTTGTCACTAATGTCCTACCTTGCTTTAAACACTCAAAATCCCCTTTTTAGAACAGCATCCAGACCGAACCAGTGAGGAGACGGGAATCCAGCCTGTCCGACCGAACTCCTCACAAGAGTTCGCGGCCAGTTCCGTCCCTCCCGGCAGCCTCTCACTGCTCCGACCGAAGAACGAAGCTAAACACGAGCAAAGCAGCTAAACCCCCGGCCCGGCCAGCGCAGCTCCTCTAAGTGCTCACTGAGGAGCCCTGAAGCCTCTGCTGTAAATAGTCACGAGATATTTAATTACCCCTTTTGACACGACCGAAAATTCCCCACATCCCTTCCCATCCCTTCCTTCCTGCCCCGCGTGGGAGGCAGGACGGGCTGCGGAACAACGGCCCCGGGACCCGGCCCTGCCCAGCTCCGCCGGGAAAAGGAGCGACCCGAACGGCTCGGGGGAAGCGGGGGGAACCGAAGGTACCGCGGGAGAACGGGAATCCGCCCCGCATCCCGGGCCCCGCCGCGGCTGCACGGCCCGGGCCCTGCCCCGCTCCGCCCGAGCCCCCCGGGGAACGGCGGCACGGCCCGGGACGGGCTCCGTCCGCTCCGGCCTCCGGGGAAGGGAGCAGAGGCGGCCCAGCCCGGCCCCGCGCAGCGCCCGGCCTCACTCACTCACCCGCCGCCGCGGCCCCTCAGCCCCGGCCGTGCCCGGGACCCGCCGGCCCGGAAGAGTTTGCGGCTCCCGGCGGGCCCAGCGCCGGCGGAGGCGGGGCCGGGCGGGGCCGGAGCAGCCGGACCCGGCAGTGTCGGCTGAGGGCCCGGCGGTGTCGGCTGAGGGCCCGGCCCGCTCCGCTCCGCTCCGCTCCGCTGGCTGCTCCGGCCATGGCGCAGGCGGCGCTGGGCGCGGCGGGGCTGCACTTCGATGAGCTGAACAAGCTGCGGGTGCTGGAGCCCGAGGTGGCGGCGCAGACGGCGCAGCTCCGCGAGGAGTGCCGGGCCTTCGTGGACAGTGAGTGCCGCGGGCCGGGCCGGGCACCGAGCGGCCCCGGACGCCTCAGGCCGCCTCTCGCCCCTTCCGTGATTCCGCCCCAATCCCACAACCTGGCTGTTTACAGCAAACTCTGAACGTACAGCTGCATCTAAAACCTGTACGACAAAGCAGGAGCGTTAGATCTCTTCAGAGTAGTTCTGGGTATCACTTGACCAATTTTTCTTTACAGAAACAGCAGAATTTCAAAAAATAGTGGGCAGCTTGATTGAGCTCGTTGACCAACTGGCCAAAGCTGCAGAAAGTGAGAAGATGAAGGTATTGTGCAGTTAATTCCTGGCTTCTCATGTGCGCTGTCCTGTGTGGGGCCTCTCTATCCCTCCCTCTCTTTAAAGCAGAAGCAATGATTCTGTCAGCATCCTGCTGGCATTCCCCTGGGATTAACTGGGCCTTCTTAATTAATATTAATGATAATATTAATTGATACTAATGAATTAATGAAGCCTGTGACAGTGTAACATTACTCCATGTACCAAGTCCTGCTCTCCCTGCTTGTCTGTATTTCTGCACAGAAACAGAACGTGTGTTTTTTAATCACTCCATCTGGGTGGAACTTGTTCTCCAGAGGAAGGAGAGGCCTCTGGTAGCCTGAGCTTGTCTGGCTGTAGGACCAGTGCCCAGTTTGTGTGTCCAGAGGAGTCACTGACTTTGTTCCTGGAGTCTGGGGGAAGCCTGGGGGCCTCGCCCTGCCCAGCCCTCAGGGACTGCGGGCCAGTCCCACCAACCCTCGGGAGCCTGCTGGGAGGGAAGGGGCTAAAGGAGTCCCCTAAAATCCCTGCACACATCCCTGCCCTGTCCTGCCAGGCCATCGGGGCACGGAACCTGCTGAAGTCGATTGCAAAGCAGAGAGAGGCTCAGGAGCAGCAGCTCCAGGCTTTGATAGCTGAGAAAAAGATGCAGCTGGAAAGGTGAGTTTTGTGTCCAGTGCTTTGGGGTGTTGTGCAGGCTGGGAAGGCTCAGGGCGGCCACAGGGCTGACCTGTGCTGTGGGAGTTTGGGCTGCTCCAGACAGCCCCACCTGCACCAAAGGCGTGTCCTGGCCAGAGCACACAGGCCTGGATTGCCTTCAGGCCCTGCAGTGAACCAAAGGAGATTCATCCCTGAGGACTTCAGGGCAGAACAGAGGCAGTGCAGAACTCAGAGACACCTGCAACAGCCTCGTGTCTGGCTGATAAAGGCACTTTAGAGCTGCTCAGTGTGACTCAGGCAGCTGCTGCTTACAGGTGACTCACACAGGTAGCCCAGCTCCCCTCTCAGGGGGCTGCCCTGACCCACCTCACACGGGTGGGGGTCCTGGACCCTCTGTTCTGTCTTGCAGGTACAGGATTGAGTACGAGACTCTCTGCAAAATTGAAGCGGACCAGAACGAATTCATCGACCAGTTCATTTTCCAGAAATAGAGGATTTTAAGATAAAACCCAACTCACACGGAAACTTGACCATTCCAGAATCTCGAGAATTTCAGAAATATGCAATTTCCACTGTGCAGGAGTGCAGATGGTTTGTACAATGGAGGGGCTGTACCTCGGTTTGAGTGTACTGTGGCAATAAGGAGAGCTGACAGCTCACAGCTGCACAGACTGTTCTGGCCTTTGATTTTATACCAGTTTTGTACAGTCAGTAGTTTTAATTCAATTTACAGTTGAATTAATGCTACTGGTGCTTTGTTGTGTCTCTTTGTGAACTCTACAGCTCTTTCATAGAAATCAGAAAATAAATTATTATTCTCAGACTGTCTGGCTGTACCAGAATTAGTTGCTCCTGCTCTGTTATTTTTCAGTGTAAGGGTTTACACAGAAGCAGCAGTATTGGATCTATATCACCTATGTTCCTTTTTCTATAGAATTAGAAAAAAAAAGACAGAAATGTATGATTTCCAGAATGGACCAATTACTGACACAAAAAAGCAGAAACTACATGAGAAGAACTTGGAACTGTTCCTGAGGAATGTCCATTCAGGACTGTCATAATATAAGAGCTGAATCCTTTCATGGGTATTATTAGGATGGAACACCAGACTGATGAGGGAAACCATTCAAAGTATCAGTGACACCAGGAATGCACAAATTATAAACTACAAACACAAGTGTGAACTCAAGCCTCATGTTGAAGTGCAGATAGATGCATTTTGTGTATGTCTTTAGCACTTCAGTGTGGAAATGGTGCCCTTTCCAAAGCCTGGGGAAGGCTTCAACTTTACACAGTGAAGTCCCAAATGTACCAGCAGTGCCTGAGCAGCGTCACGGGGCCCGTCACCTCATCAGGCTCCAGATGAAAACCAACCAACCACAGAATTATCTGTACTTGTAACTTATGCATGGATTTACTCTCTGAACTTGCCACCATCTCATGGTCACCCTAATTTCCTTCAGCCATTCTCTGAAGAAGACTGAATGCAGTTTAATGCATTTAGTTATTTATTTCCATACCAGAAGTGATTTTAGGGAAGAAAGAAATTTTCAACTCCTTGGTTACAATTCCGGAAGCACTTCAGAATCCTCTAGGCAGTACTCCTGGTTGTCAAGGGTAACTTTAAGCATTCATAAATCCAGATTTTGGCACATTTATCATTGATCAGAAATTTATAATTAATCAAAATGAAGCAGAGCAAAGGCAGTGAAAATTTTAAAGGAAGGGGCGAGGAAGTTAAAAATCATGATATGATTTGAAATGCTTCAGAAGAACAGCTTTGCAAATCTGTGTGTAATGGGTTGGGGATTCTTCAGACTATGTGGCTGGAAGACAGATTTCCTACTTGAGTGGTTTCCAAACAGTCATCTTGGAAAAAGGGACCTTGGAAGGACAGTATCAGCTGCAGAGTGTGAGTGAGTGAGTGTGTGTGTGTCCCCTCACAGAGTTACACACCAAAGGGTTAAAAGTCCATTTTCCTGGGAGAGAGGCCCTGCACAGACCCGACCCTGGGCTGGCCCAGGCCCCTGCCAGAGCAGCCAGTGGTGGAAGCAGGGCTGTGCACTCCAACCCGTTCTGTTTTTCCTTGCAGCAGCCAGTGCTCTGGGAGGAGACGCCTGTCCCAGAGGACTCCGCCGGCGCAGGGTCGGGACCAAATGCAGCACAGGTGTGGTGGGAATGACTTCCAGAGCCGGCTACTTCCTTTTCCTCTTCTCCACGTGTTTGTAGTGGGGGTTGCAGAGCATGGTGAACAGGAGCAGCAGTGGGATCAGCAGGTAGGGCAGGTAGATGGAGAGCAGCACGAGGCGCTCGCGCAGCGACTGAGGGCCCGCGTGCTCCGACTTGGAGAAGTCGTGGAACAGGATGTGGGCCAGGATGGCAAACAGAGTGGTGGCCACGTGGGTGGAGTAGATAATGGCAGGAGTCCTGATCCATCTGCAGCCACCTGTACAGAAGCAAAAAGGAAACAATATTTAAGTGTTTTGAAATAACCAGAATTCTGAGGCTTCTGAGAGAACGCTGACTGCTGCCTCTGCCAGGGTAAGCCATCACTCATTGAATAGGGAACAGAAAAAACCCTCAGTACTGGTAGGAACCAAGGAAATTTCTCTCCCCTGAGGGCAATTTAGAACAAAGGGGCAATTCCAAAAGTTTTAAAGTAACAAAATGAGTACACAGGCTTGACCCAGACCTTTAGCTGCCCTGGAAATTAGCCAGATGTCAAATGCTGATGGTGATTACACAAATGGCTGCACCTGACAAAAGCCTGTAGTTACAAGGGTTTGCTCCTGACAAACTTTATTCTGTGCTCCTTTCTCAGGAAGAACGCTAGTGTGGGCCCTAGCAGCCCAGCCCTCCACAGTCCATCCCTCAAACCCCCTAATCATGATACAGAAACCTTCTCTGCTGCAGCAACAGCAGCAGCAGGTGTTCTGCAAAAATGCCCCCAGGAGCTGCCCGCAATCCCCCTGGTTTCCCCCACCTTTCAGGAAGGCGTAGGCAGCGACAGGGAAGAAGGGCAGCTGGAGAAAGACTTCGCAGTAGATGAACGCCTTGAACCACTCGGGGGGCTGCAGCATCATGGGGTCCCTGAAGGCAGTTGCATACTGCTGCAACAGGTCTGTCAGCTGAAAAAACCCAGAACAACAGTCAGTCACTGAGCATCCACCACAGCAGGGCAAAGCCCGTGATTCTTGATGGGATGAAGCCACAAGGGTTTGGGCCCTGGTCCTGAGCAGGGCTGGGGGCTCCTCCCCAGGGCTGCTGCAGGGGAACAGCTCAGCACCAGGATTTGGGCTCACTCAGTTACAGTTAGTTTCCCTGACAGAAATGTAAACTCCAGCACGGCTTTACATTGGACTTTGAACGGAGAGATATGCATTGAGATCTGCTGGTTAACTATTAATTGAAAATGGTCCCTATATTGGAGTAATCCTACAGGCAATTCCGATGGCAAAAACCAAATCACCAGCTGTAAAGCTCAAACAGGAGGTGACAGCCGACCGCACCCTGGTGATGAGGGCTGAACTAATTATCTACCATCCAACTGTTATTTTATTGATTTTATGATGTTCATTGTCTTCTATGATTTTGTTCAAAACCCAGCAAAACAGAGATTTTTACTAATAAATTCGGCTGCTGGCATACTTGCTCCATCAGCAGCAACAATTCCCTGTTGCGTTTTTGGCAGGAATTTGAGGAAAACTCGGGATGGGAGAATGCTCCGGGCCGCAGGAGCCACGTCCGGGGCACGTGGCGCCGGCCCCGCGCTACCGCAGCCTCAGGGCGACAGTGGGACAGCGAGGCCATCCCCACGGCAAGGATGTCCTTGTGGCAGCTGTGAAACAGCCACGGCCCGCTCCGGGCAGAGGAACATCCCCAGAGCCAAGCCGGAGGGAGCAGTGACCCCGCACCAGCTCCCTGGGGGCTCCCCGGGCCGGGGGACACGGAGCGGCCGCCACAGCCCCGTCACGGCTTCCAGCAGCAGCAGCCACAGACGCCCAACGCGCGGGTGTAGCATCCCTCTCCCACTGCCATTCCCGTTCCCATTGCCATTCCCGTTCCCGCTCCTCCCCAATGGATGACCCGGCTGTGACTCATCTCGTGGGCACCGGCACCGCTTCGCTTCCAGACGCTTTCACACATTCACTGCAGCTTCTCTCCCCCCCGATGGCTCCACACACGAGATTTCGGCGAAGGCCGCCCCCGGACCCATCAAACCGGCGGATGCCCCGCACGCATCGGCGGAACGAGCCCCGGCCCGACCCCCGGCGCCCCCCGGCCCCACTCACGGCCTGCGGCGCGATCCCGGCGGGCAGCAGCGGCTGGAGGTCGATGAGCGCCGTGATCGGGATGTGCGAGAGGAAATAGAGGGCGAAGAGCCGCTCCCGCCACCGCGGAGCCGCCGCCATCGCCGCGCTGGCCCCGCCCTTCGCGCCGGGCCCGCCCTCGCCGCCAGCGGCCACGTCCCGCGGCCCGGCCCCGCCCACCTGCCACACCCTGCTGTGGCCACACCCACCGGACACACCCTGCCTCGGCTCCGCCCCCCGGACCCGCCCGGCCCCGGCCTCGCCCCCGCGGCTTTTCCCGGTTTCCGTTCTTTTCCCTCTTCCCGTTCTCTCCCCCGTCCCCGGCGCTGCCGGCAGCCGTGCCCCCGCCAGCCCGGCTCTTGTCCCCCCTGCTCCCGCCGCTCGGGCTAAGCCCTTTCTTCCCCGGACGTGCCGATCGTGAGCTCCAGAGCCCAAGCGCGGCCCGTCCCGTTACAGCCCGGCCGGGCCCGGCAGGGCTCCGGTTCTCCCGTTCCCGAGCGCGGGCCCGGCCCGATCGGCGCCGGTGCCCCGGTCACAGCCGCTGCTGCAGGAGCTGCACCGAGCCGGGACCGGCACCTCCGGCCCAGCTACAGCCGAGAGAAGGGGACCGAGCAGCCCCGGGGGAGGGCAGGCAGCAAAGAACGACGGCCACCACCGCGTTTTCAAATGTCACATTTAATGTTTTCACCACTGTACTCCAAATCTACATTTTACAAAGTGACCAGCAAGTGTGCCACATTAACTGACCAACCTCTGAGATTTTACCTTTCATACCAGTGTCTTCTGGGGCTCGATAATTAAACACGTTTCTCATTCAAGTGAATTGAAATGCTTCAGTTGATTTTATTCTCAGGAGCCTCATAAAAAACAAAGATATTGCACCATCTTTGTTCAGTTATTCAATGTTTGTCTCTTTCACAGCAAATAATTACTTCATTGAAGTTAAAACTTCCAAACATAACTTACTAATAGTCTCCAATTCCAGCTCAGATCACTCTTGTTGAAAATACTCTGCTAAATACAGATAACTTACAATAACTTTAACAGTTAATTGTCCATAACAAACACCATGGTTTCTCTCCAGACCAAGGCTCAAATTTTAAGACCACCTTTTAGTATTCCTTTGTACAGGTGAAAAACAGTCTTCAATTTTCTAGTCTTGTTTTAAATACAAAAGTTGGAAGGGACATTCAAGTTTCAAGTCTCCACACTAAACTTAAAAAAAAAAAAATCATGTGGAGGTAAACAAACCAAGTTGTATACTCCAGGAGGTAGAGGCCTTCAATTTGTGTTCATATATACATATGCACAGAATTCAGTGTTCCAACAGAAAAAGAATTAGCCAAAAAGTAATAAAAGTTATTTACTACTGTGACATT
Organism: Cyanoderma ruficeps; assembly: GCA_008694505.1. Lineage (NCBI taxonomy): Eukaryota > Metazoa > Chordata > Aves > Passeriformes > Timaliidae > Cyanoderma > Cyanoderma ruficeps. The sequence continues at coordinate 6,405,969 of VZDJ01000038.1, read as the reverse complement.
TCAGGACTTCCACAGCTTTGCCTAAAGACACGAACACAATTAACAGAATTCCCTATGTGCTTTTTTTTGTCATTTTCTTTTTTTTTTCTCTCAACTGTCCAGTGCAGGAAAAAGTTCTCACAAAATTTCACAGACCTAAAATGTGCAAGCTAGTTTCTCTCTATACAGCAATGATGTCAGGGATCTCTGAAATTAGCCCATAAATGGAATTATTTACACACATAGAAGATGCATGCTGGGGGGTTTTATGTAAGAAAGAGCAGAAAAACTTCTAATAAAAATAGATTAAATATATATATATATTTATACTGGGTAAGGAAACAGAAGTTTAGTCTCTCCTAGTCACAAACTCATTCTCTCTACTCACAACATTTGATTTTAGAACAGCACACATCACCATCACAGCTCTAGTGAGAAGCTATTTATAGGGTTGGGCATCAGGGGGCATGGCCACTTCCCATGGCCACGGCCACCCAAAGGGACTTCATGATTGGTCGCAGTCAAGTTTTCTGTATTCCTTAGTTTTAGAAAACCCAAAATCTTCAGGAATGGCTCAATATCAAAATGTATGTCTATCTGTTTGTACAATCTCACTTCAATTAAAAAAAAAAGGAAAAAAAAAAAGAAAAAAACCTCCCCAAATTTGGTTCAATTCTGTTTGTTCTGAGCTGAGCCATCACAGCTGCACTAGAATTCATAAAACACGTGCAACTCTGGGTAAAATATTTTCTTCTAAAAGCACAACCACTTTACAAGATTAAAAGTCTAGTACATTTCTAAGTATTATTCATATTGTACAAGTAGTGGTTGTTAATTTAAAACTTCATTAGTAAAATTACAGTACAAGCATGATTAACCTCCAGAATTGCAAATCCCAGACTCCAGTGGAAAGCTACATTACATCTTCAGTAGTACACGGGGCGCTCCGGTCACTCACTCCCACACCAGCGGCGACGGCGGCATCTCGGAGGGCTGGGCGACCGTGGAGCTGCCCGGGGGACACAGAACACAGGTCAGGGCTCCTGGGAGGGCCTGGGGACACAGCCTCACTGCCCAGGGGACACACAACAGGTCAGGGCTCCTGGGAGGGCCTGGGGACACAGCCTCACTGCCCAGGGGACACAGGTCAGGGCTCCTGGGAGGGCCTGGGGACACAGCCTCACTGCCCAGGGCACACAGAACAGGTCAGGGGACACAGAACACAGGTCAGGGAACACACACAGCTCAGGGCTCCTGGCCACAGCCTCACTGCTCAGGGGCACCAAACACCCCAGGGAGAGCAAACCCCCCACCCCACCCCGCCGACAGCCAAGATCCCTTTATCCTTTTCACCCCTCAGTGGCTCCTTCAGCACCCTCACCATGCAGCTCTACAACCAAAACCCAACTTGTCAACCTTCCCAATTTCACTTTCAGTCTGACTCCTGTTCTTTTGCACAAAAAACATTATTTGAAACTTTTGTACATTTCACTTAAATTCTAGAAGAATTCTTAAAAACAGCTCACAAGGGTTTTATCTATGGGATCTTCCTACCCTCAGGAACTGAAAACCTAAAACATTCTGGATGTGTGAATTCTGTATACGAATAAATGGGAATTATTATCAGATGTGATTACATACAGTTACCTAATAAAGCTCTTAAAAGCAGCAGACTGAGGGTTGATGCAGAGAGGCACTCTGTTTCCTTTCTGCTGTTCCAAAATGAACTGATGAATTATTTCTGTACACAGGAGAAAAATACAAAACAACACAGCATTAACACTTCTGGCTTCAGTAAAATGCAATGTCAGCTGGAGGGAAACAGAACTTCCCTTATTGACAGTACATTTTAGTCAGGATGAAAGAGCTCCAGCTTCCCTAAATCTGACTGCTCAGCTTCAGCTCCTGGCTGCTGCTGCCCCTTTCTGCAGGACAGCTGTGGAGGTCACACCTCACAGCCCCAAAAGGCCACACGGTGGCTTCCCCTTCCCCCAGGGCCATCCTTCGGCAAAAGGATAAGGAACAGGGCACCAGGGATAGGCACTGGTGAGGTCTGAAACCCACAGACTTCTGCAGGTCAGCCCGTGCTTGTGCCACTGCCTTATCTCAGAACACTTACAATTCTGTTCTTTTGGTGAAAAGAAATTATTTCCAGTGTCTACTATGGAAAACTACCTAAAAGAAACCAGCACAGGGGTCACTGCGTGGATCCAGAGCACAAATCCCAACCCCATCCCAGCTCCATCCCACGTCCCCCCTGCTGCAGGGGGACACTGCAGGTGCAAGGTTAACTCCTGCTCACCTTTAACCTGCCGAACAGAACTGAGGTTCTTCTCAAAAGTGTCATCGAATTTGGGATTAGTGATGGGTTCAAAATCACTGGTATAAACTCTGCCAGTCGAAGTGGAGAAACAACATTTGCACATACAGGTGTGGTACCGCAACCGCCCCTCGTCCAGGTAGGGGTGAGCTAAGGCATCCTTAGCAGATATCCTCTTGGACTGGGAACAGCACGGAGAGGGAAGAGAGCAAGAGTGAGGGTATTTTCAGGGCTATCGAAACCCCTCATCGATTAATCCTCAGCTGTTTTCTAAAGCCAGAAGGGTGTGAAAGGAGGGGCTGGTGTCAGGCACTGCGGGAGCTGCCACTAGAGGGGAGCTGAGGCTCACGAACCAGCCTGGCCGGGTGGCACCGACCTCCCTGCTCACAGCCGCCCTGGCAAACGCTCATCATATGGCTCCTAGCAAAGTGCTTTTCAACGGGTTTTTTCTCCAGATAACCCTACAGTTATGACTCCTGCAATAAATCAAAACAAACTGGGAAAACCAGCATTCTAAGTGTTGAGGGAGTCAGAAAGGATTTTTTTTTTCTAATGTGGAAGTTAATGTTTAACATTTCCATGGTTCTGTTCAGCAAAGCAGTTTTAAGGTTTAAAAAAATACACTCCAAAGGCAGTGCTTCTAAATGCTTCCTCAACCCCCAGCCTCCTCTTTTGCACTGCAGTCACTCTGTTTTACATCTGCAATGCTGGGGGGGTTCTGTGGGAATGAAATAATTAAGATTATCAATTCTAATATCAGATTTTCTCGTGACAAATCTCTACAATGTCCCAAGAAACAAAATCAAAAATCTACAGCAGCACATTTTTATTAGAAAAACAGATGCTCAGTGGAAAAATGATCCTGATCTGTGATTGGGGATGCAGGAGGAATTTTTTGTGTGTTGCAAGACCAGGAACACCCCCGTGTCCCTAATTAGAACTGCATCAAAGTAGCTGATGTTCTGCTACCTACACCCAGCTCGGAAAAGAGCATGAATCATGCACAGCCTCATCCTTCCCACTGCCAGAGCTTCCTTCCCAGGACCACTTGCTTTGAAACATGAAACCCCCATTCCAGGGGGAATTGATTGGCCAATTATATGATATTTTTACATTTTTTATGGACCAAAAGTACTGCAATGCCATGTAGAAGGAAATCAGCTAAAGCAGTGCCTGACTTACAACACTCATTTAAGCACCAGACAACAAAAACTGTTCAAACCAGAAATATTAGAGGTGATTTTCAGTCCTACTTACTGGATCAAAGACCAACATCCTGCAAAGGAGATGAACTGCTTCATGTGTAGCTTGACTGGAGAGTGTATATAGGACAGGAAGGGATGGCTGTAGGGGGAATGGGAGGAAGAGAAGCACAGAGTGTCCTGTCAGATCCATCAGCAGGAAAACCCTGTTCCCACACGCGCTCTCCAGCAAGGACAAACTCCTTGTTAAAGGGGACAAGTGGTTCCCACCAGTAATCACCATTACAAAACCCAGCAACTGTAATAAAGGTCTAATTGATCACTGTTTCCCTTAGTTCAGATGTAATTCCTAGAAAAACCTGCTTCTATTATGTATTTTTCTATACAGACACCACTCCCAGCTGTAGCTGCTCCAGGGTTTGATTAACTCTATCATTTCCAGTAGTTCATTTTTTGATCTCAATCTCTCCCAAATTATGGATTGCTTTGCTCTTCCTTGCCCAGGCAATCCACAGCTGACTGACAGTGACAGAAGGACCGTACTGGATGTGACAGTTGCTGTAAATTTCCCAGTATAAGTAAGAATTACACCTCCACAGTGACATCAGTCACAGTTAACCCTGAACTGCCACACAGAGAGCCCTGAGCACTTCCCAGCCTTGTTTTCCCAGGGCAGCCTATAGAATATAAAGCTGCAGTGTTTGGTAACTCTCCCTCTCCTGGCTTGCTCTCCCACAGCAGAGGGATCACAACAGGCAGGGGATGGACTCCACACGTTTTGCTTTGGGAAGGGGGTCAGCAGGGACAGCTCGCTCACCCTGTGGCTGCGAGGGTCACAATTCACTTGAACTTTTAAATATCAAACTGACAAAGTCTGAGGAGTATGTAAATACCCATTTTGCCAGCACACAGTGGGGTGGGGGGGGGTTTAACCAGAAACTTCTGGCATTAATCTATTTTTACACAGAGCAGCAAAATGCCTCACCCCTCTCTCCCACTGCGCTCACCTACGGCGAGTAAAAATAGTCGGTGTGACAAAGCAATCGCCCGTTTCTAACTTGGGTTTCTCTCCCTATTAGTCTGATTAGGAAACCAGTAACATTTAACCATTTACAACCAGCAAAAGCTCCATTTCAGAATATGAAAAGCCAGGAATTTGCACTCAAGCATGAAGTGTGCTTCAAGATGAAAACAAAAATATCATTAATCACCTGGATGCTCTGTATCCCCTGGCTCCAAGGTGCAATGAGCACACCAGCTCCCATGGCACTCCATGGAGAATGAACATTGTTTTCCCCAACACACACAGAACTAACTCTTAGAGTGTATTTCTTACAACTTTGTGGCTACAGGACATTAAATCTGTAGTGGAAACTTTTTATACCACTTCACCTCACTTGCTTTTTAGGACTCCCACCATCCTGTGGGTCATAAGACACTGGGTTTAGGAGTCACAACTCTTCTAGCACATGATAGCAGAATAATACACCTGACTTAAAACTGGTAGAGAGAATCTGAAGGAAATCCTCCTATTATTAATGCTCAAATTAAAAAATCCTGTCATGAAATGGAACAGCAACAACTTTAGGTAGTGGATCCAAAGTGCCAGGGAGGCAGAACTCCCACATTTCAATAATAAAGCAGAATATACATGCAATGCTCATTTCTATGGTAACTACTATTGTAGTGAGCAGACGTGAGAAATTACTTCAACATGCAGAAAATAATGATGCAAACTTAACTACTGGAGCAAGTACAGGCCAATAATTTTGTTAGCAATGATAAAAATGACCCTATTGGAGGGTCACAGATCCTTACCCCTGCACTAGAGATGCCTGCACAGGCGTTTCTTCACATCTGTTAACACTATATTGCATTTGCCCTTTTTATTGTCCAGGCACCACAATGACTCCATCCTGCCTTTTTCCTTTGGTTTAGTGTCTTTTTTAAAACTAACTTTTACTCCAGTTGTGTTGAATGCTGTATCTCAGCTTTCAGCTTGTTGGGCCTTCCTGAGCAGCTCAGGCCTGAGCTCAGGTGTGCAGGGACCCTCTGGGCTTGGGGTCTGGAGGTTCTGCCCTTGGCTCTGGGCACTGGGTGAATTCCATCTCCAACACTCCTGATCCTGGCAGTGCACCAGCCCTCCAGGGCTTTCTGAATTATACTGTCAATTTTAATTTATGTCTCTTGCCACTACTAACACTTAAATTTAACATCTTCATTCAAGGTAGCTATGCAAACACTGTCGCCTCAAAGAGGGAGACTTTCACCTGGGTCATCAAGTCCAGCAATACCCCCAGGGCAGGAGCCAGCAATGCCCCTGAGTGGTGAAAAGCCCCCTTGTCTCCACAGCAGTTGGACTTCCCACACTTCAACCCCCATCCCAGAGCCCCACAGCCACCTATGGCCAGCTCAGGGCCCTCCCCAGGCACAGACAGCCCTGAGACCAAACACCCACACCAGTGTTTTTAACCAGCAGGCCATGGGAGTTGAGTCAGGAGGTGAAAAAGCCCGAGCTGTGCCCAGAGGAAGCCCTGCCAGGAGGGGCTGGGTGGGCAGAGGCAGCCCTGCAGTACCTGTTTATGAGGACCCCTGAGTATGTGAGCCTTGGCGCCTTCACACGCCGTCCTCATCGCCTCCAGCGACGGCGTGCCCAGCAGGTCTGTGATCAGATCCAGCTGCACAGAGCACAGGACACAGCTCAGACACTCCACACAGCAGCACATTCCTCAGCTAACACAAATTAACATCCTGCCCTGATCCCTGGGAGCACAGCCCGACTCCCCCCTCCTGTCAGGGAGTTGCACAGAGCCACAAGGTCCCTGCTGAGCCTCCTCTTCTCCAGGCTGAGCCCCTTTCCCAGCTCCCTCAGCCTCTCCTGGGGCTCCAGCCCCTGCCCAGCTCGGTTCCCTGCCCTGCACACGCCCCAGCCCCTCCCTGTCTCTCCTGAGGTGCACCACGGCCTCCAGGAGCAGTGCAGCAGGGAAGGCCGGCAGGGAGAGGTGAGGATGGATACCTGCTGGATGGGACTCTGTGCCTGGAACAATATCCTTCTGCCAAGCAACTCTGCAAAGATGCAGCCAACAGACCAGATGTCGATGGCATTGCTGTAGTGCCGGCTGCCCATCAGGATCTCCGGAGCGCGGTAATACTGAGTGACAACTTCCTGAGTCATGTGCCGGGATTCGTCTAACTCTTCCACCCTGGCCAATCCAAAATCACAAATCTAAATTGAGAAGGTAAATAAAAAAATTAAAATAACCAAAACACCTTCCGCATTTCAAATAGGCAGCCTTCTGGGAAGGAGGCAGGGAATCCCCAACCAACATTTAAATACATCAGGTAATCTGCTGAAACTGCATAAGACGGGGGAGAGGGGATAGGAGGAAATGATGCTGCTTTGTTCCACAGCCATTTCAACTTCCTACAATTTGATTTGAAACCACAGTACATTTTAAGTTGGCATTACAATATTTATAATCCGAAAGACTAAAAAGCTTTGCACTAGGAAACGCCCAACACCTCTGGGTACAGAGTGTTTCAACTCAAACAAACTTCACTTGCTCATGACGTGTCTCAAAATATTAAAGACTCAGCTCTACTTATTTGAGCTTGAAGAATTGTTAAAAATATCTTGAACCAGAAAGTTTAGAAAAGAGACCAAACTTTGCCAATTAGAATTCTCAGCAAATTCCTGTAAACAACACTGAATTTTTGTGTTTGGCGTAGCTGCACAACACACCTCAGTCCTCCAAAAATATACCCAAGGTTAATGGAAGTGCCTTGGGCACTTGGCATCATCTTCCCCTGAGGAGCACAGGGACACTGAATCACCCTGAGAACCCCCTGCCCCTCCCAGGCACAGGAGATCCCAGGCAAGCCAAATTCAGGAATTGTGTCCCTCTTGCTTTCAGAGATGTGGGAACAGGCAGGGAGAAAAAGGGGAAAGGCAGATGTTTGTTTCACTTCTACTTTTTTAAAAATCTGTAGGATTTTTTTCTTTACATTTACATGGACTTTCAAGGAAAGTGGTCACATTGAATGTTTTTTGTTTAAAAATTCACAACATACACACATGAACATCTTCAATAAATGTAAGCAGCACCTTAAGGACACAGTTGCTGTTCACGAGTAGGTTCCCTGGTTTAATGTCTCGATGTAAAATGCCAGCAGAATGTAGATATTTCAGACCTGAAATATTACAGGAAATTAAAATAATTTTTTTTTTCCTTTTAAAAGAAGTTTAAGGCTGACAACATTTTCTGGAAGGTGTGGCAACTCCTGATCAGCAAAGACTCTGCCTGTGCCTCAGTTTTTATAGGAGTAACTCCCAGCCACTACTGCACACTCAGTCACTTAATGACAGGGTAAAATTTTGGAATATATAAAATAGGCAGAAAAAGGAATTAAGTAGTCTTTTTATAACCCCCACCCCCACAAAAAACCCAACAAACAACAAATCAAAAGCAAAATATCATCTCTCTGATTATGGCATGGATACTCTGCTGACCCTCACACTGGAATTTTCAGATACCTCTTACTGCTCTGTTTTTCAGTAACAATTTTTACCTTAAGTGGATATAATTTTACATATTGCCCATCTGGTTCAGTCTAGGTGTCCTTTCTGTTCCTTGTTTCTAAAAGAATGACTTTTCTTCCCCTGACAATGCTTTAAGGCAGCAGGGATGCCCTGCTCTTGTAGCTACAATAAGTCATGATTGGTATTTATTCAAATAGGAAATTAAAAGAAGTTCCTACAGGAAGCTTATACAAGATGAGAATGTATTGAGAATAAACATTAAGAAAAAGAAAATAATATTTCTACTACATAATTTTTATTGAATTTAGAAGAAGAAAAATTACCTCTTAAAATCTGGTAAAGAAAAACTTTGACATGATCCGAGCTGAGTGGCTGAGGAGAGACGATAATCTTATGGAGGTCACTCTGCATCAACTCAGTGACAACATATCTGCAGTCCAGCGGTTAAGGAAAAGCAGAACAGGCACAGAATCTCCTGAAACATTCACTAACTCCTACTTACTTGAGCTCTTGCAGGTCAGAACTACTGAGTTAAAGAGAAGAAAGCTGCTTCAGAGGTCAAATTCTTACAGGAATGAAAATAAAAAACGGCTTGTGAAAGAAAACAGATTGGTCCATCACAGTTTGCATTGTGGTAGTTGCACAAAGTTACTGCAAGGCAAATTACAACTGAGGCTGAGGGGAGGTGGCTCCCAGAGGGGCCTCTGTGTGCTCAGGGGGTTTCAAAGGCAGTGAAAAAGGGTGAAAGCTGCACACCTCCACCAGGGATGGAGACCACCCTGCAATGTCCTGGGCGTGGGACAACAACAACACACGGAGAAAGCATCACAATGAATACTGGGGGCACTACAGGCATTAATTAAAAACATTGCTGCTTTAAAAGCTTAGTTTATTGTCACGTGTGAAAGAGAAGCCTCTGCTATTATCACATTTGTGGCTGAAGGAGGTAAAACACATTTGCCCCATGTAAACTGATACGGCCAGGTATTGAATGCTCATTTTCTTTCATCTCTACCCAGTCAATGCTCTGCTTTCATCTGTTGCTCTACAAACCCTCTCCAGCCAAATCCCTAATGGCAAAGGGTTCATCTGCCAACAGAACACCATACTAAAAGTCCTTTTATAAATTAAATATCTCCAACTTTTTGAGGAAAAAAATATTAAAATTGCATTCATAAAGAATTCATAAAGAAAAAACCCAACCCTGCAGCACTATAATTTGTAGTCCTCTAATTTTTCTTTTCCTTTAGCAAAGACCTTTTTAAATATTTATACACAACTTTCGAAATTTGTGGTTTACTTTATACCTGCAACAAATCTTTACATTCAATTTAACGCAAAATATTTTTAAAAACCCAAAAGCATTACTCTGCACTTTATTATGGTAAGATTTTTGTTTTGCTACGCCACAAATCCTCCTAAATCTCAATCCCGAGCATAATGTCTCCCAGATGTCTCAACTAGTTGTCATGCCAACTAAAGCAGCTTAAATTAAATGAGGGCCTGAAATGGCACCTGCACCACTCCAGGTCTGGGGCGCATTAAATAAAGCCCTTGACAGGGCTCAGAGGTGCCATTAACCCCAGCAGCAGGATCTGATTATTGTCTCTGGATAATTTAATGAGGGCTCTGACGAGGAGCGGGAGCAGCGCCCGCGGAGGCTGCGTGTGACAAACAGGCCTCTCCTCCTGCCTGGGACCCTGCCTGCAGCAGCCACTGCTGGGGACATTCAGGCAAACCAAGGCCCCGAAGCCAGGGGATTTCAGTCCCTCCTCACACGGGTACCTGCAGGTTGTTTTTGTCAGCAGAACTGCCCGGCTCTGGCCGTGGGGCAGCCGCTGGCGCTGAACTCGCCGCTACCCGGAGCTGCTACCAGAGAGAAATTGCTCCTGACAGCAGTAATTAGTTAAGTAGCTGTATAAAATTAGATCTACAAATGTACCAATTTGCTTCAGAGTAATTATCAAAGCAAATGCGCGGCACAAAAGAACTTGACTTGCTCTGCTGGCTGGGACCTGCTGAGTTGGTAAATTTTATAAAGCGACAGACAAACGTTAGGAAGGGATGGAGTGCCCTTGGCGGTGTGGCACTCTCATCACGGCTTGGACTGGGCTTTATTTGGCCTCTGCATCCCTCAAAGCCCAACTGCGTGGCCTCAGGAGTAGCTCTGGCAGGCCCTGCCCAGCTGGTTTGGGTGCTGGCCCAGAGCTGGCCACAGTGATGTATCAGAAGGAAAACCCTCTCCCAGGGCGAGCACGTGCTGCTGCTCCAGCAGGGCTGGCACGGACCCCGCTGCCTGCAGTAACCCGGCTTACCTTGCTCCTTCCTCTCTGCCCTCCCAGGGATCTACCCCAGAATCCATCAGAAAACAGCTCTTCCACCTCTCTGGCAAATTTACTGCACATCTTTGCTGTTACTGCTGTTCAGATCTTTTCCAGATCCCACCCCTGAAAAGTGGTGACTTTTCAGTAGCTTCTGATATTCACTTTAACAGGTAAAGTTTTCTAAAAGTTACTACAGAAACTTTGGATAGTTCTTAAAGAACATCCGTGGATCTGCAGTTGCTGAATTCAGCATTACAATCAGCTGTGGAAGATTTTGTAATTGGAAAAAAGAGCTATCAATCATTCATTTTTGCACTAGGAGATATTGGCAATAACATCCATACCTGCAAGATTCAAAATGGCCACAAAGATTTTCAAGCGAAAAACTCATTATTAATTCAAATTATATCTTAATCTGAGTGTTTGCCAAGACTCTTCATCCTAAAACAAAAATCTCACTAGATTAAAATTCCTTTATTCTTCACTGGTTTCCTAAGAAATCTTTTAATTTATCATTAAAATTTTAAGGTGGTTTTATAATTAGTTCTCTTTAAAAAATACACTCTGCAATTCCTGCTGGTACCTATGAAACACTGAATAATTGAAATGAACTCTACCAGCTCATTTGCAACACATCATTCATATCGTTTTAGTCATTCCTTTATTACATTTCTTTCCCCAAAAAGGGCACTACAACTCTTTGGAAAGAACAAAGGAAATCACTCAGCACCAACTCCAGCCCTTTACACTTTTATCACTGTTCAACATGTCCCACTGTAAAAATGGAACAATCCTATGATATCTTTAGGAACTCTACTAGTGGATCAACAAAAGAAGTTTTGACAGCTACACCCCCCAAATATGGAACATCTTCACCTGATCTTCTTCAAATCAATCTCCTTAAACTACAGTAAGCAGAACACATGCAAATAAAAATGGTTATATAAATCATAACATTTACTAATCCATTCTTTTAAGGAATTTAAGGGTCCTAAGTGCACTGATTGTAATTATTTCAAAAGAAAGGACAAAAAAGACTGCACAGAGCAATAGTCTTCTATTGCCAATATTAGAGTCAAAAAATTAACAAAAATATTAAAAAAGCCCTATAGAACACTACTCAGACTGACTTAAAGTCAGTTAGCCATGAAGGAACTAGCATTTTGGTTTTATATTCAAAACTTGGCAGTAGCTAAGCTCATAAAAATAAGCTTATCCCATTTAAATATTCTTGATTGTACAATTACACGGAAGGAGTAATCCTTAACCTAGATCTGATTTATAACTCATATGACTTGTTCTAAATGAGGGCATTGAACTAGTGCACACAACCAAAATCCAGTTTTTGAAGACTACTTATATGCTCTTCACGTGAAAGAAATATCAAAGCATAATTTTAAAGCTTTACCTAAACTCATACGAAAAAGCCCCAGAACAGCACACCAATATTTTCAACTAAATAATGTGTTTCTCCACCAGAAAATTGTGCTGTACTTTGGTTAAAATCACCACGTTGATTACGCCTACTTTCTTCACCAATCAATCCAAGGTGTGATATAAATAGATCAAACCATATTTCAAAAGTTCAGGTTACCTAAAAATAATGACAATTTCCCACCCATTAATTGTAAAGTGGGTCATACAAAAAAGCAGCTAAGACACACCAGCAAGGAAACCCAATCTGCCCAAGTCTAACCACAGGAGTGGCAAAGAACTTCTCCTCCCATGAGAGTCAGAGCCCTCCCAGCTCAGGGATTCACTTCTCAGTATTTCAGAAAGCAGAAATTCCCTGCTTCACAACTAGAAGACAGCCTGAGCCAAGTCTGAAACGGAAAAAAACCAAACCATGACACTCGTGTCAAGTCTTTCCCTCAAATTCACCGCGAGAATACAGTTCCCCATTGGCAGCTTGTACCTGTGCATCAGTGGCACAGAACACACGTGGGACACAGCCCTGGGCAATGTGTCCTGGACCAGGACAGAGCTGACCAAGGAAAACCACAGCCCTGCCTGAACACTGAAACCTCTCTGATAAGTCAGGGTTACAAAGCCTGTGAAGACAGAATTCTCTGAAACCACCACAAAGTCTTTTAAAGTACTAATAATTGAGAGGAGATTAATTACTGGACACAGTTGTCAGAAAAAGATTCTGGGGGAATCCCTAAGCCAACACCAGCCCAGAGTTCTGGATGCTGCACGTTCACTTCCTCAAATAAAACTGTGCACATGCAGGCTCGAGGCTTCTGTGGTTCCATTTCATACATTACACCAAATACTGGCAGTTTCTAACCTAATGAAAAACCTACCTCAATTAAGATGTTCTATTTTTATATTTAGGATACATTTCTTCAAAATAGTCAATGTGTGGAGGCTGGAGGATGTCGAGGGCAGAGAGTACCTAGGAAACACCACACAAGGTCAAGGCCTATTCCAGTCAAACAAAAACAAATCCCTTTCAAAAAGACAGACTGCACATTTCTCACATGGCTTGATTTCATTCTACCCCACACACAGACCAATGTTCTGTCTCACCAGGTATGTAAATTTAATAACCCACTATGTCAGATATGCTGTACATTCAATGTCTGTCTCTCTTTTTTAACTCAAGAAATTTTTTCCAGCTGTTTGAGTAGTAGATTGAAAGCACAGATTTATCTGTCCAATAAAAAGTGGTTTCTTTACAATATATATGAACATAAAATCTTTGAAGTAAGTAATTCCAGCAAAGGAATGTAAAAGCAGAAGATACTACACTTTGTTATGCCTTTAGTTTTTCAGAGTTTTGCGATTCGCTGCTTCCACATGGGAATTGCAAACCCCAAACTTGTTCCCATTTTGTATAAGCAGCTCAGTGGTAGTAAAAGCAAAAGGTAAAAAAGGTAGAAAAAAGAAAAAATGCAGAAAAGCAGCAGCAGAGAATTCACATCCTCCCACAGAAAAACATACTCCTTGGAGTGGTCGTTTGGATCCTATCTTAGGCATGTTCATGACATTTCGGTGAAGCACCCAAACTTCAGATGCACCTCAAACTTCAAAACCTCAAACCCAAACAGTGCTTAAATGTTTTAACTGAAGCTGACTGATTCTACCTAAAGCAGGTTTGGCAGAGGACCAGCAAAGGGGAGAGGACAGAACAGCTGGAACAGTGGCCAGCTAACACAGCTCTGTGCAGCCTGACATTTACCTAAAGCCTGAAATAAGACTGGGCAGAAGTGTACTGATTGTTTGCAAACACCTCGGAGGAAAAATTACGAGTATCCTTAGATTCGTGATAGTTTCATTTTTATAGTGTTTGCAACAGTAATATCTGAGTTTCCAGAAAATCTGCTCACTGTAAATCAGAGAGCTCTTAAAGCACTTTAGATATTCTGTAACTTAAACCAAAACACCCTTCTGTTACAGAGAGCTCCATTTTATATTTAGGTTTTCCCAAAGATTTCAAGATTACTTAGAATTTACTTACATTGTCATGCTTAAAAAAACACAACATCTTCAACTCCCGGAAGACCCTTTTACAAGAGACCAAATTTTGGAAGACGTTGGGCATCTTTTTGAGTGCAACTCTCTTTCCATCTCGTGGATCTGTTACTGACCTACAGAATAAAAGATAAAGAACATCACATACTCCTGTTAGGCAGTTTTTCTAAAGAAGAAAAGAATATTCTAAAGCTTCTTATCGTTCTCAACTCAGTGAGTCAAAACAAGGTGAAGACATTTCTAGGGAAAAAAGCATTAATGTGAGGGCATTGAGCAGTGTCCTGCAGAGCCCGTGTCACACAGAGGTGACCACACACTGAGCCCAGCAGTGCCACACACCGAGCTCAGCGTGACATCAACGCCTGGAGTGCACGGCAGGACAAACACCTCCTTCACCTCCCAAAAACACCTCATTGAAACACTCTCTCAGATACCCAGATGAGATTTTATCAGGCCTATTGCTCACTTCTTCCTCTCCAAAGAGGGTGAAAGATGTAATAATCCCATTCTGACAGGACACTGGCAAGTGCAAGACTATTTACTGGTCTATCACCAAATCACTTCACATCTGGAGAAGCAACAGCACGTGGTATCCAAGTTTGTACAAATGTGAAACGGGCGTGATACTGGTCTTTCTCCCACACAACTCATGGAATGTAAGTATAGTAGCTCAGGAATTATAAGGTGCTTTGCACATGGCAAGTATTTTAATTTAAAATAATTGGATTCTGAAAATAGAATTTTATAATGAGAACCATAAAACTAGAGCAAGGAGATTATGGTGCCTCAATTCCCAATCCCTGTTTTTAAGGTGAGTTTCTCAAACCTCACTACAGAAAAGAGTATATGCATATTTTTACTGGGATGACCAAAATAACTTCAATCTCAGTGCAGTGTTGAACCCACAGAAGAATCCGCATGCAGCCACGCACCCTGATAACTAGATTTGTCCTTAAAAAATTGCTGGCTTTTCTCTCTCATGTGACTCTTCAACAGCAGACGTGCAAGACAGCTTCTTACGCCTCAGGCCCATGTTTCAAATATCTAAATAAAAAATCAGACTGGAGCGTTCAGATATCTACCTCACTCCCAAGTACCACATCTGATTTCAAACCAATTTAACCAAGCCAAAGTCAGTCCCAACATCTCGGGCAGACACCTGTTAACAGCCCTGCATATTTGCATTTTAAACAAGGGCCAAGGGGGCACTTGGGAAAGGTGATATCACACTATTTCTGCGGTGAGAAACACAGCTAAAAAGAATCTGAAAAGGTCTTTTAATCCATAACGTATTTCCTATTTTCTCCAGGATTTTGCCTCTTGCCTGAAGTGGTGAGAAAGGGCAGGAGATGTGCAGAGCTCCGGCTCACACAGCTCCACACAGGGCTGGGGGGCACCTGCAAACCCAGGTGTCCATCAGTCACCACAGGGTACATTTGGGGCTGGCCACGGCTGCAGAGGCAGAACAACACAGACACACAGCAGGGCCTGCACAGCTTTCTCATCTCCTGCAAACCCAGGCTGTATCTATAGCAATCAGCTGCCACAGCAGAAAGGCACCACTCTGCTTAGTCACAGCCAGTAACCCACCCTGTGCACAGCAACCAGCAATTACTCAGCAGATCACAAGCCGCTGTGGAATTTTAGGTGGTTTTTATATATTACAATTTCATAAACTGCCCAGCACAGGGTTCTCCACGCCCAGGAGCTGATGAGGCAGGGATAATGAAGTCCTCCAAAGCAGCTCCCACCATCCCCAGTGGGGATGCCCCTGCTCAGTGTCCAGCTCCACAACCAGCTCCTCAGCCTCCTCCCATGGATGGAGCTGCTGTGCAGCCTCGCTGGGGAGAGGGTTTGATAAAGCAGGTGCCTTCAATTAAATAACAAAACTATGATTTATGTTGATAGCTACCACAGGTCTACTGATGCTGATTTTTACTAGCTGTGGGACCCCTTTTAAAAACCAAAAAGAGCTGAACATGTGCAGAGCTGTGTGAGTGGCTGCCCTGCTCTTCCCAGTCTTTCCATCCAATAACAATTGGTTTGGGTGAACAGTCTTTTCCCAGTCTCTCACAGGGGAAGGAGTTCAGTGGGGTTGCTGTGGCATTCACATTTAAGCCCAGTTTCGTTTTTCTTTTAAATAACCCACTTTTACAAACAAGGGATGATCCCCTGCAGTATCCATCTGGAAAGCAATTCCTGCTCTTTCCCCCAGAGCAGCTGCAATGCCAGCCTGCCCCTCACCTCCTTGCCTTGGGTTGGGAGCTCGGTACCACTCACCAGCAATTTCACTTCAAGGGGCAGCACAAAACTAACAATCCCTGTTCTGAAGATCAGAACTGTCAGGCCTGCATTCCAAAGAACAGAAACAAGAAAGGAAGAAAGGAAGCAGCCTGTCTGAAAACCTGGTATTTACAGCATCCAAAAAAAGACGCTGAAAATGTTGCTTTGTGTTTGTGTACAGTACCTACTTTGATACTAGTAAAATAATTATTTATAGCAATATGCTATCAGGTCACATATCCCCAGGAGAAACTAGAAAAGCAGGAAAATCTCCTAGGAGCTAATTGAGAGAACAGCTAGAAAGACAGCTTTACTTACTGCTGCTCTCAGAACACATTTGAATTCCCTGTCCTGCTTTGTGAGGACATTCCAGCACGGGTGAATCCCACAGCAAAGGGCCCAGCAGGCAGGAGCCATCCATCACCCAGCACAGGCACTACTGAAACCTCAAAGGGTCCACTTAACTGAGCACCAACTGCAGCTGGGGATAAAGAGATCACAGACCGAGATTCAAACCAAAAATAACTTAGCAAAAATTTATATATAGGTATGGGGCAAAAAATAAGTTAATAAATCTTGTATCAAGGCAGATAGTTCAGCTCTAACCCTGCCTTTAGGA
Organism: Cyanoderma ruficeps; assembly: GCA_008694505.1. Taxonomy (NCBI): domain Eukaryota; kingdom Metazoa; phylum Chordata; class Aves; order Passeriformes; family Timaliidae; genus Cyanoderma; species Cyanoderma ruficeps. The sequence continues at coordinate 6,389,225 of VZDJ01000038.1, read as the reverse complement.
ATGACACAGGAACAGTGACCCGGGCCAGGGGATCCAACACTGAACACTCTGAGTGGAGTCACCCCAAGCCCCCACCCCTGAGTGACAGAGGGGGAGCTGGGCCAGCACACAGCTGGGGCAAAAGACAAGGACGTTCTGGGGAGCAGATCACAATCACAGCAGGAAGGGACAGCAGGACACCAGCCCCGGGCCACCACAGCATCCCCTGGACTGCAGTGGGTGCCCTGTGCAGCAGGACCGGTCTCCTGCCACCAGAAACCCTTCTGTTCTGCTGATTATACATAATGTATGTATGTCTTGCTATATTTAAGAACTAGATAAAAAGCTTTTAAAACAGTCTGACATTAAACACATATGAAAAAACATACTTTACAAAACCTGCACCTTCTATTTACTTTGCAGGCTAATCACACCAGAAATAATACAATTTTTAAAAGTAATAGGACTACAGAAGAGATTAATGACACAATCCAGACCTCTAGTTAAAATGTTTTCAAAGACAACCCTTATCTCAAAGAATCCTTGCAGGCATTCAGCCGTTTCAATTACGCATTATAAGCCTTCAGCCACTCTCTGCCATGTTGAGGGCAAATTGTCAAGGTGGAGTCTACACCAACGGTGACTTTTTCTCTCCCTGAATCCAGGTCAAACCATACACATTGTTCTGTAGTTTCAACTGGTAGAAAAACAAGTTTGTGATTGCCCAGTGCAATTATTATACAGGCGCAAGATAATGAAAGAATGTTCTTGGGGTGGTGTGGGAAACTGCTGGTGGAGTTTGTTAGTTCTGTCAGGGAAACAAACCTTCTTTCACATTTATAGAGAATATCTATAAATTTACATCAGGACTTAGCAGAAGGGTGGGAATTTAATAGGATTACTAATAAGTTTTTCTTATTAGTCAGTGAACTTTCTTCCTCAGTTGCTTGACTCTTAATCACACAGGCTTTTCCAGCAAGCCTTACTCTGAGATATGTAAGTGACCCGGTCCTCACAAGCATTTCAGCTGCTCACCCAGGCATGTTTGATGTACCATTTTAAAACAAACAGCACAGCTCATACTCAAGGGCATGTGATACCAATATGCCACTTTTTCAGTAGATGGTATTGCAATCAATCACATCTTGGCGTATTTCAAAATATACTTGAGCATGGGATGATATTAAAAATCCCTTAGAAAAGCTCACAAACCCACAAGACTCCCAGGACTGAAGTGGAAGGGCAGGGAGAGGCTGTGCACTTATCAAATCTCTTATCTGGGAAATGCTTGATTGGGTACATAAAATTTGCACACAGGCACAGGCCATGAGACCAGTCTCTGTTCTCTGTAAAGCCACTGCCAGGCACCGAGCCCTACCAAAACGTGACAAAAACTGATCCACAACATTTAATGGACTGTTGGGTAGCAGAGGGGAGAGGTGAGGAAAATAAGTGTGAAATCCTTAGGAAAATAAACCAACATATATATGCGGATTTAGCAACAGATGTCTTACTGAAGGGAAAAAAGGAAATGCATCCACACGGGCTGAGATTTAAGCAAAGCAGCTGCTTTAGCAATTTCCCATTACAACGATTCAAACAGCACGGAGACAGGACAAAGGTGATGTTGCAGGCTCTCCAGTGACCTTGCCCACTGCCAGCAGCATTTTCTCCCACCTCAGGCTGCAGTCCATGCCCCACACTGTTCCTGACCCGCCCGTGTTCGCCAACGCACACAAAACGCGTTTAAAGCTCTGCGACAACTGCTAATCCAAATTAAATTATTCAAATGATAAATGGTTTTGTCTAACTTTAGTAGCCTGAAGGTCAGTTTTCCAGCCCAAAGCTGCGAGTGTGGCGTTCCTGAGCCGGGCAGGGGCTGTGCAGCTCGGGCTGGCCCCCAACAGCTGTGCTGGCACCGTGACACGGAGAGCAGGAACAGCCCCGACACAAAGGCAGGACACACAGACACTTGTTCAGGAACAATGGCAGCCCAGGCACATGTCAGAGAGCATCTCAGTCACCCACACTGCCTCTGCCAAGTCAATGAGGAGAGGGAGAGGTGGGATTAATCTCTTTTTGAGGGCTCTTGGGTAACACATGAACTGTTTCTCTAGAGGCGCCTCACCCCAGCAGGGAATGCAGAGAACCAGCAAAGTCTCCTCGTAGATAACCAGATTCCTGATTTGAGGACCCCAATTTTCTGATTTCATATGAGTCTTTTCTCCCTGTGTGTGCAGCTGTGTGTCACAGCCCACTCTGCACCTTGTCCTGCCAGCAGGGTGACCTGGGCTCCCCTCCAGCAGCGGTGGGAGAGGGATCACCAGGAGCAGAGGTTTTGTTTTGGTTGGGTTTCTCACCAAGAGAGTTTTAGCGCACACACTCATGCAATTAGTATGGCATTATAATGGATTTTACCCTCTGGCTGTACACACATTGTCTGAGAGATGCAAAAGCTGATACAATCTCGTTTAAAGGAGATATTCATAGTCATTTCAGCTGTAATTTTTAAAGGAAAACCCACCCACAGATTTGTTGGGAAAAGGAGGAAAATGTTACAGCAGAGCAGGGCTCAGTCCACTTGACTGCCATGACCAGAGCTCTTTGGAAGGCTGCTCTGAACTCACAGCATGAGTCTGTGCCCACCAAGGGGCAATAAAGCTTAAACCAGGAGCCCTGACAGTCACAGCACCATGAAGGCTGAAGGAGAAGCACAAGTCAGGGAAGCACACAGAATCCCGGGATGAGTCCCACAGAGGGAGGAATGGCACTGACCAGAGGAGGATCCTGCACCCACCCACAGCTCAGAGATAAATCACATCCTGTTATCTCACCTGTGAGCTACCTTAAACACCTGCCCACCCCAGGAACTCAGCAGGGCCCACGAGACACAAACAGTGTTCATGCGTGGCCACCTATGCACAGCAGCACTTCAGAGACTTCAGAGTATTCCAAAACCTGCAGTAAATCATTGCCTACAAAAAGTCCCAGTAGCTGCACCACAGAATAGTCTGAAACACTGAGGCAGAGTTGGTAGCGACAGCACAATTTTTAGCACACAAGCATGGAAAAATAAGGTTTCATTGTTAAAAGACATTATCAAAAAGAACAGCTGTTCTTTTTCGAGCTGTTTAAGCACTGGATGTGCTGTTAATGATTTTCAGGTCACTATTGCTCTGTAGCAGCCTCCAGCTGGCAATACTTCAAAGATCCCAGAATGAAATATTTACAGTGGGTTAAAAAAAAATCTTTGAGAGATATGATATGAAAGCAAACTGAAAAAAGATAGCTAAGGAGATACTACTGAGCAAAACTTTGATTTTACTTGGATTTAACTTTGAGGCAGAGGAGCCAAGTCAGACAGTTCCCTGTTCCACCCATCCTTGGGGATCAGCAGCAGGAGTTTGGGTGCTCATTCACACAGCTGACCACCTGACAAGAAGCCATGGGCAGGCTGATATGGACTAACCAAAGTTGGGTGAAGGTGTTCACAGACGAAAGTAAAAACTTCTTGTACTTTTAGACACATGGGACCTATAAAAATATACTCCACCTGCTAAATATTTTCTTCATATTTTGGCAAGTAAAGAAGGTTTTGCACGCAGGAATCTACAAGTGAACAACAATTTGTGTTTGTTGGAAAGGCACTGAACAGAAAATAAGATACTTAAGAAGATTGCACAAAAAGACAATTTAATTAACTGACTACCAATGTGCATTTTCAGCATTTCATTAAGTTTTCTCAACATTCTCCATGGAATACTGTAAAGTAATCAAAATATACCCAAAGGCACTTCAAAAAACCTGTAAGTTACGCCAAATAGCCAAGTCTTTCTAACACATATCCTCGGGAGCTGGTCTTTTGAGTGGTATGGGATCTGTTCAGGGAAAGAGCTGACTGAATGCAAGCTAACAGATTTCATGCAGAACTCTCCCATCAGCCTGAAGAAAACACCCAGAATTCATTTCCACTGACAGGTATTTCATGGGAAAGGGTTAAGCGACTTCAAAGGTGTGCTTCATTCCCTCCCGCCAAATGCAGACCTCTCCAGAGCTCCTTTTCCAACCATCGATGTCCTAAAAAAGCCTTTTAACGTTGGTTCTAATCACACCCTCCAGCATGTGTGCCATTATCACTTATTCTTTACAAATCAGAGCTAAAAGCAAAACTGATTACTGCAAGAAATCTGTCTCCTTGAACAAAAAGTGATTCAGAGTATCTTACTTAATAGAAAGGAGTGAAAATTAAAGGGATACTGTTATGGTTAATATCTTTAAAAATGTTAAATTTGTCTTCCTTCATGGAAGCTTAAAATTGAAACTGCTTTCCAAATCAAATTTATTTCCCCATTTATACAAAATTTTCTGACTACGCTTCAGACTTTTTTATTCACTTCTCAACGACCTCTGTGAACCTCAGCTACAATGAACTACTAAACTGCACATGACATTTATTAGGATACATTTTTAATTCCATTTTTAATTCTTTTTTCTTTTCTAGAATTCTCTAATTCCATTTTTCAGCCAATGGCATAGCTCTGCAAGGTCTGTGATCTTCACAAATAAATAAGATGCCCAAAAACACATGCATTTTCACAGTTCTTTCTTCTTTATTTTGAAAGCTTATACCACTACTGCATGCACATTCCTGCCCCAATTCACTGACCTCTATTCCCATTCCCACCAGCCAACCAAGAAAAACCCAGATGAGAAACCTTCTTGTCCACGTCCAACAAGCCTCCAGGCCTTGGCACAGTTCCTGGAGTATTTCTGCACCTCCAGAGCAAAGTAGGTTAATAAGGTCTCTGGTCATCTCCCCGACTGACAGCTCACCTCTGCAATAACCACCCCAGCAGCTTTCCCCAGGACACACAGAACAAAACACCAGAACACGGTGACTGCACTCCCTGCTGCCTCCTCGCTTGGGGCAGTCACACAGCAATCCCTGAGAGGCAGCTCAGCACCTCATCCCAGTCAACACCTCAACCCTTCCTCTTCCAGGGGAAATCTGTCCTATTTCACCCATTCCTTTGTGCGCCACGATCATGGCTGGCTGTTTCCTGACACAGGAGAAAATCAGAAGAGGATTCAAACCAAAGTGTACAACAAATATTTGAAATTCAGTACTTCAAAGTAATTGCGATGCAGTGTTCCCTGTTTCCACCAAGGGAGGTATTTGTATCTGTTGGTTAAGGACTAAGCCTCAGGACTTTGATGTATTTGTATACAAATACACAAATAAATATGTATATATGTATGAGGCTGAGGGAACCTTTTAATTTTATGAATTACTGCTATTTATATTCATCTCCCCATATTCTGTAGCGATGGTAAATCCATTAACATTCATCAAGGTTTTTAGCTGGAAGAGGCACATCTTATTTACTGACCTTTCCAGTTTGAACTTACTCTGTCTGTTCCTTATTCAAAGGAATTCTGTATTCTACAATAATACAGGACAAAACTGAAACCCAGAATGCTTTGTAGTTGACACTTTCTCTTCCGTTCTCTTTACCAGAAATTACTTTAGATAACAGTATTTTATTTGTCTTGCACAGGCATGGATATTAGAATCACCAAACTTTGAAATATTACTTAAAATATGGCCCAAGCCTGTAAGATGCTGTAATTCCCAACCCCAGCTTTTCCCAGAAGGGCAGCTCAGGATCATCCTTCAGGCTGTGTGACAATGGTGGTAAAGGGCCCAACCACACTCACAGCTGTGTCCTCGGAGCTGTACACAAGCCACTGCACAGCAGCTTTTCCAAGGCTTCCCCTGCACGTTTCACTCGTGTAAATTATTGCAAACTGCTGCGATTTTTTTTCTATGTAAAGATTTCTATGTGCTCAACCCTGCCCAGTCATTCCTTCTCTGAAATACTGTAGGAACAGAAGGGACATGTCAAAACATAAGTGTGAAATAAATAAATTCATAACCTCTACAGTCCAAAAGTCCAGGAAAATGTCTCAGATGGGATATTTTTGGAACATTAAAGAAGTGCTTCATATTTAGTACATGTTAACGAAGATTTAAGAAAGACCCACAGGCTTGCAAAAAACAAGAAGGGGGAAAAAAGTAAAAATCAGTCTTTTATTTATTACCAGGGCGTTTAAAGACACATCAGTCTCCCATTACCATGGACCAGTGAAGTGAATGATCCTCTGTCACATACCATCAAGTCTCATGGTGCCGTAAAAATTCCACCTATTTCCTTGACAGTCTCAATTACATTGGAGCCATAACCACTCCTTTTCAATAGATTCAAAAGGCAATTTCAGAAATGCGAAGACGCTGGAGCGACACACTGAAGTGGAGAGGTGAACAGCACCTTTGAGTGAACAGCCTGCTGAGAGCGGGACCAGACTGCTCAAAATTCTTTGCTGTCTGTAACAGCAGAACATGGAACTGATGAATTTCTATGAGAGGTCGTTTGGTTACTATTCAAATGTCTGAAATACTGTAAAATTTGCAAGATCTGAATTTTCAGGTAAGCCAGCCAACCCTGTTCATGTCTTGGTGCCAGGGCTAGGTGACCTGTACCAGGTGCTAGAGGCAGCACAGCTCCAGTGATCCTCAGCCTCTCCCCCCTTGTAAAACTCACCCACAAAATGTCATCTTACAGAGCTGTTTAAAATATTACAAGATCTTCAAGGAAAGTGTGTCTCTCTCTCTTCCCACCAGAAGAAAACCAGCCTGAGTTGTTACAAACCAAATTAACTGACACGCTACAATGCAGTTGGTTTGGTTTTACATTCCCATCCACAGAAATGCCAAGGTCTGACCTGCAGGACTCCCTTTTGACTACCTCGTTTCACAGCTGTTTTTAGCTACAAGTGATCTCCATGAACTGACACGAAAATCCTAATATATGTTTCTCTATTCTGAGTCTGTCAAAAACCTTGTGATAACAGATGGAATCACTACCATGGGTGCAGTTTCAGGGGAATGAAATTAATGACTCTAAAATACTTCAAACCCAAAGTTTAAACAATAGTTCAGGATTAAATAAAATTATTACAGAATAATTCCCTTTACTGGGTCATACGGTAAGTGACAAAATCTCCTTGGGAACAACTGTGGGAGTGATGATATATACATTTAATATTCAAATTACCAAACACCTGTCAGTTCTCAATGTTTTAGATGAGGTTTCACATGAGTAAACAGTAGCTTAAAAATGATAAGGCGACATGCCCAAGACAGAGATCAGAAAAAAAGCCACAAGTAGGTCAAAGCTGGTCCTGATTCTGTCAACATTCACCTACTTTTCCTCAACTGCTTCAGAAAACAATAAGCAATCCAAACCTAAAGAACATAAATGCTTTGTTTCTTCAGCAGGGGCAGAAGGGAAGCTGCAGCTCAGCTTACAGGCTTGGGTGAGGATGTGAATGCCCTGCTGGCAAAAGCATGGTGGAAGTCCTTAATCCTGACTTTTCAAGTGCAATCAATGAGCAAATATGCTCAGAAAAGCACTTTGATACCTTGAGGTATGTATAATAATTGAAAAAGCAAATCAAATGTACTTTCTACTTCATAATTAAAATCTGCTTTTAGTTAAGCTCTTAGGTAGAACTCGTACTGTCTTCAATTAAATCAAGTGATCCATGGTAAAACAGATTTTTTTAAAACACATTTTTGCCTCTCAGTGCAGCTGTAGGACATTCTCTTTTAGAACAGCAGTGCACAAAGACTGGCAGAATGCAGGATCTGGGCTGGTCTTGCTTTAGTCACTGACACAGAAGGATTCCCCAGCACACACAGACACTCCCCTCTCCACAAACAGTCCAGCTCTACAAGGAGAAGATAAAATCCTTTCTCTGCCAAATGGCAACTTTCAATGGCTTCTATATTGAAACCTGAAGAGGAATCTAGCAGGTCTTAATTTCACATCCTTTTGTTCCAGTTCATGGTGTGAATATTCACTGTTGAAGCAGCACTGGACGGAGCACTAACGCGGGCCACTGGCCCTTTAAATTAACAGCAATTATTATGTGGGAGCTTCTGCCCCCAACAATTTGAATTTAGACATAAGAATGAAGTAGATGCTAGTCATTACTCACTGCCATTTCACTTTAAATGCTGGGTATTATTTTTATACAAGCCTTGGTTGTTTCTGTGTTTGGTAGTTGGGGTTTTTTTTCATTTCCATATGCTGAACTCCAGGAAAACAAAAAGCACTAAACCCCACTGGTCTTTACCTGTACATCATGTTAACAACAGCGACTCTGAGGACAATGACTTAGAATGACACCTGCCCTCGACAAAACTATTGGCAGATCTTCATTTCTGGGTCCACTCCTGTCTGTTCTGATCCTTCCTTGCAATTGAGATAGGAACCATGACCTGAAAAATGCAAATTGATCGGGCGACTCCCCACTTTGGTTCAGCATCAGAAATAGTATCTCAGTTCCTCTTGTGTTATTTTAACTGTATTTATTTTGTTTATGTCAAATGAGCGGAGAGCAGGTCTGAGCTGCCCCCCTGGTGCTGGGACAGCCCACGTGTGACCTTGGGCACTGCTGCCCTGTGCACCTTGGAACAGCCTGGCTCCCCGGGACCTGTCTGATCCACAGCAATAACAAAGACAGTCACTTTGCTTCATCATCACACCCGTGAGCTACACACCAACATCAAGGAGCTCTGGTCTCCAGGACTTCAAACATACTGGGAAGAACACAGGGGAGCCAGAAAGCCACAGAGAGGCTCAGGAAATTCTTTTCTTCATCTTACCAAAAACGCTAGCCTAGGAATTGGTGAAATTCAGAAAGATGGATGGCAAGCAGCCCGGAAATAATAATGCCTTCTCTTCCGTGTCCCAAAAAGAAATCTCCCTTCCAAAGACATGGTCTGAACGAGCCAAGCAGAACTTACAGAAACATCCAAAGAGAAGTTACACCGCAAGATGAGAACAGCCTTTAAACAATGCTTTTGTCCAGTCACTGTGCAATCTCTGGCAGGGAAAAGCTCTAACTGAGGGCTTTCAAATAGTCTCGCATGGGCTGCCAAGGGCCTTTAAAAACGAAGGCAGGAGGAAGCCAAACAGGTCCCCAGTCAAAAGGCAGAGACACACTTGTGCTCAGAAGCCAGTGACCTGCAGCTCTACTCCAGACAGGAGTGCCCTACATCAATCAAGGGGTTCAAAATGGACCGGGGGAGAACTTTTTCTGTGTTTCCTGTAGTAAACCGTAACCCGTTAGGAACCAAAACAGCTAAGGCTGAAGAGAATGGTCTCCAGAGAAAGCCAGTCCCCTGGCCCTGAGCATGTGCCAGGCTCCCCGTCCTCACCCACACCAGTGCCAGCACGCCCCTCAGCAGCTGTGCACAGCACCGCTCCTTGCTGAAAGCTGCTGCTGCCTGAAGGGAGTCAGTTTTGCTCTTCACAGACAAATAATCTTCAACAGTTACATGAATTTCTACCAGATAAAACAATGAAGTGCATTACTTACAATGGCCAACTCCACACACACTGCCAAGGGAGAAGGCAGAGTCAGCCACTCCTCATAAAAAACATAATCAACTAGCTCAAACCCTGAATAACTACTTGGCCACCAGCTCAAGACCATCCCCAGCTTCACTGGTCCCACCAAGCAAAGGCTCTACCCTGACACCACGTAGGTTGCAAAAGAGAAAACCCGAAGAGCACCGCCTGGTGGTACCCAGACAATGGAGACAAACTGCTGTGAACCAGGAACAGACTGAGGATTAGCACCCCTCCAAAAGGACAAGGAAACTCAAACACCAGTTTCTCTGGTGAGCAATTTTTTTTTTGGCAACTATTAAAATGTATTTTCATATAAAAGAGAATGGGGGAAAGAAAATCCTCCTCTAAAGTCCAAGGATTACTACAGTTCCAAGTTTATTTTATTTTTCCACAAAATTTCCTGTACGAGTTCTTGAACAGAATGCTCTGAAAAACCTTTTATTTTCTCGAATTACACCTAAGTACCATCATATCATGTTCTAAGAAAATTAAAGAAATAAGAGAATATGTAGTCTACAAAATGATTCTGCTACAATCAATCCGGTGTTATATCCAACAGCATAAAGAGCAAAAAAATTCCACTCACACACAAATGCTTCCAAGCCTTTATAGAAAAACACCACATCAGGAAATTAAAGAATGATACTACCAGGACACACTGATTCTGCCACAGCCCTCAAGATTAAAGCTCAAATTCTTACTAAGCACTTTTAAAGACTGTATATGGCCATGTTCCAGAGCTGTAGCCATGGAAGTTGTTTCATATCAAGGCTGCCTTCATTTATCCATCACGATTGCATAAGAGATGATGCAGCTTTAAATACTGAAATGAAGTCCAGATTATTCTGGTAGGTTTGCTGTATTGTTCTGGTGCGTTTCGAGCAGCGTTTTGGTACCTGGCTGTCCTCCCCTGCAGCTTTCTGTCCCTTCTCAGAGCCCTACCCACTGGCACACACCAGCCTGAACAGCACCACGTGCACTCACTCCACACACCTGAGTTCGTCTGAATGCGACTGGCATTCTTCCAAAATTACTGAAACCCCTCCAGGCGATTTGTAGCAAAACTGGGGAAACTGTGAATCTAGAAAACTGAGCTGACAATTTCATTGAACGAGGCTCTCAGCAGACTTACAATACAAAATTGAACCTTACAAGTATCAGCGGCTCAGTGGTTTTAAGGCAAGTTGGGGATTTCCCCCAGGGAGAGTCCGTTCTGTGACCCACACGCTGGAATCACAGGCACTCACACAGTTTGCTTTCACAGGCTGCAGCCCATCCGTGTGCCCATAGGACACACTAAGGAAGGCCACGTGTTTCTATGGAGGAGAGGACCTTCCTCCTTTCCAGGTTTCTCCCACAGTGCTCTATGGATAGAGTTCCAGTGATTTCCACAGGGAAACATTATTTATGTTCTACAATTTACCCCTCATCTCTAAACACTACTGTTGTCATTTAAGCGTGCTGTTGATAAGCTGCACCTCATACCAAGTACCACAGACAACAGCAGAAAATAAGAAAAACGGGCACAAGTGATGAAAAAGACAGAACACAGTGGGGGAAATAAAAAATTCAAAAATATATATGACCTATGTAATTTAAAAAAAAATTACTGCTACAACAAGATTAGCTTTTCTAACTCCTCTCAGACAGGTAATGGCTATGGTTTGTATCACCTGTAGCTACCACCCCTTCACTGCCCATCCCATCCACTTTTTCCCTGTTACCGCTGGTTATGAACAAATACCATCACCAATAAATAAAGCACTGACCCCAGAAGTCTCTATCTTTTTCATGCATGTTTGTACTGCCTGCCATCTGCCGCTTTGATTTGAGCATCTCCCACCTTACTCAGGGGTCTACTTTTACAAAACAGGTGCAGTAGTTACTCACACTACCAATAAACCAAATCTTACAACATCTACTGCGAGATTTTCTAGCACTTAAAACTCTTTGTGGATTTTTAACATGCCTTTTAAAAAACATCACCAATTATATTAATGAACACAAATTCCAGTTAAGCAAACTCGACACACCTTTGAGCCAGCTTTTCTCACATGAACAGCTGCACGTTACTGACTCCAGACCAGGAGGCAGAACTTTCCAGAGGATTAAAGATACATGAGACCCAGATACAACCATTACAAGTCATCAAAAAACACTTCAAACATATCCCAAAGGCTTCCTCCACTTTACCTGCCCAAAGCTATTCCTTCTATCCCATTGTTCCCTGAGAAATGAAGCAGCCTAGGCACACCCAGCAGCCTCCCCCCCAGACCCTTTCATGGCCTTTATCTCCTGCTCTGGGGGATCCCACACTTTGGGCTGCACCCTCACACCTTCATCCCCTCAAAACACCAATAGCTCTGTTGTGGATTAGGGAATTCAACAACTTAAATATCCTCTTAAAAAGAGATGAAAGAGTCAGGGGGAGAGAGGAAAAGAACATTTGAAATATGTCTTCTGGAAAATCAATATTAGACTGCAGATCGAGTCACAAGCTGTAACATTTGCAGAATTCAGAAGGAAAAGAAAACACACTGCATGCTACCAGAATCTAACTGGATTATCAGTATCCAGTCCTGTGTGGATACAAACAACATCAGGGTCTGCAGGTGCTGCAAAGCAACTTGCATTTCAAGTGACCTGTGAAACGTTGACCTTGGCATAATTTACAGTGAACTAATTTATCCCAAATGGTCCCCTCCAAACTTTGAGAAAAAAAAAAAGTTATTCACATTCCTTCTTTCTTGCATCATGTTACAAGACAATAATGAATCTCGTATATTACTTGGATAGAATTTCACCTAATCCCAACATCTAATTCAAATGCAAGGAGTTATTATATCTGTTTCATTTAATTCACTCCATTTGGGAAACAGTCATTTAATGTTAACAGAATTTTTCTTTTCAGGAAATTTGAAAAAAAGCCCCAACCACTCAAACACGTAAAGCTCTGCAGAATTTCCCATATAGAAAAACCTGAATCAGGTCATTGTTCTACTACATTTCTTCACAAATAGGGTCAGAATCCAATTTAGATAAAGCAATCCTATAAAAAATTCTGACACGGGGATCCAAGACCGTCACCTGCAGCTCCTTCCACTGTGATGGTGAATGTGAAACCCCATCCCCACTCTACTCCGTGCCCATCCCCAGCGCAGCCTCCTTTGCCTTAGGCATCCTCCTGGTTCCCTCCAATAACTGGATAAAAATGACTCGGCCTCTTTCTTATGAAATCATTGTCTATCTGCATCAGGCGCCCCAGACAACAGCAAAACTCACTCAAGTAGAACACAACGAGTGGAAAACTGTCGTGGTTCCAGCCCGGCCCCACAGAGCTGGGGGAGGCACCCTGGGGAGTCAAACACCCCACTGCCAACACCCCTCATCCCCCTTCCCCTGCTCTGTCGGTGCCACGGGACACCCCAGGGACCCAGCCCCTCATGTCCCCACTCCTCCTGCACCCCCAGCCTCCCTGTGGGGTGGGTGAGGAGCAGAACAGCGTCAGCACTGCTCAGCAGTAACAAAAAAGTCACTTTAGACTAACACAAAATGTCACACTACATAGTTTAAAGCAAACCATTGTCCATCTAACTGTTAATTAACAGAGAAGATTTCTCGACGGTCAAGTACTGTCTTCTGCTAGCAGGTGAAGTTTGAGGGACTGGAAAAAGATGATACAGACAGCTTTAAATTCAGAAAAAACACTCCCACCAAAAGTCCTAATGAATCTCAGAAAATACATGTCTATAGTTCAGCTTTTGCTAAACTTTTCTTGCTTACCAGCCTAGGCATCATTAACAGTATTAACTATGCCAAACATCATTGTGGTTTTCAGCAATATCAGATAGCAGAAGGGGAACTTCTGCCACTTTTCAGACTTCTCTGAACCCATAACACCTTTTTTTCCTTAATATACATTCTAGCAATTTTGTCCCAAATACATTATCCCCACTGCATCCTTGCTCAGCAGGACAAATTCCTTTAAGGGAATGGGAGATTATCAGTTTATCCTGGAAACGTCTTTCCTGCTGCTGTGCTTAGTATCAGTGCTGGGATAAAACCCTCTTAAAATAGTTCCAGGGTCCAGGCAACAATCCATTGTATGCAATATTCTTTTGGGGTTTATGGAGCAATGACTTTGGTGCTTTCAGGCCTTTGCAGGCCAGGAATGAACAGTAGATTAAGGTTAAATTATTTCTGCCCTTAAAGTTATGGCAGCATGATGTCCTGTCTCAACACCAACAGCCAAATTGTTTGGAATATTGTACTGTCATGTGACCTCCTGAATAAAAAGGATTAGAAGCAAGTATGTTAACCCACATACACAATTTCAAGTGGGGTAAATCAGGAATTTAAAAAAATATTAATTCAAATACTTTCTTCTATTGTCACTTGTAACAGCTTTTCCGCAGAGATGCATTTTAACATGGATTTGACATTATTAAGAGAGATTGCTTGGTTCCACAGTCTTTGATGAACGACAATAGCTTTTCAAAATTAAGAAACACAAGTCAGACAAGTAGAATCCCCAGCACACTATATTCCTATCCCACTGGAGTGGATATATCCCAGCCAACAGGACATTTCCACAACATTCCAGCAGCAGTGTTGCCACCTTGAACCAGCAACAAGAGCCATTATCCCCTATCTCCCTCCTGCAGCTGCAGAGCCCCTTCACGGGTCCAGGAATCCTGTGTGGAAACAGCACCAGCACCTCCTGCAGAGGGACTGAGGCTTCACCCCTCCTTCCAAACCTATCAGCCTCGGCAGGTTCAATAGATACATTTTTTTATTATCATTATTTTTTTAGGAATCCCACCAGATGGCAGCAGCATGTCTCCCCAGCAAAACTGGGAGCACTTCTCCAAAGGACAGCTCCTTATTCCTGGAACAGACACAAGACTCCCAAAACTGAGCCCTACTCAGTCTGAACCACAGGGCACAGAGCTTGTCGCTGACATTAAAATCTGGATTTTTTCAGCACTTTAGGAACATGAGAGCAGGGAACATAAGAGCAGGGAACACTCCAAAAGCAAATGGCTCTGGTTTTGGCAAACGAGGAATATGACTGGGTTTGATACAATCCACCAAATCTGCTGAGGACATGCCCTGTGCTCACCGACACCGGGGCAGCAGCACCCACCCACAGGGGTTAAAAATCAAAGTGCTGAAACACGAGGCTTTGGCTCTTCACGAGTGAAAAACTCCAGCAGCACATTAGCTACCCCGAAACATCATCGAGTACCAGACAAATGAATTAATGACAAATGCTAATTCAACTGCCAAGAGAAAATCTCTCTGGGTGAGGTAACAGGAAGTGCAACACCACAGGCTGATGGCTTGTCTGATGCACTGAGCTGAGCTGCAGGTCAGCTGTACCTCCCAAACAAAGCAGTGACACGTCAGAGTAGAAGACGAAAGACTTCTGCAAACACTCCAACTGTCCATGGAATAACGTCCATTTCCCTCAGAAGCACTCACAGAAACTTTTCAGCTACCTATTAGCACAAGTAATGCTCAGACAAGATACTGAGAAACAAGAGAATCCTCCTTCCAAAGTTGCTCAGACTTTGTGAATCCCGTGTTATGCTTGACCCCAAGCGCACACTGCTCACGTCCAAGTCACCTCAAACCATAAATACTCAAGTCAGTGTTTACTTATCTCACATAGCTAAAATTCAATTACATGGGCATTCTTCCACGTTTTGAATGAAACTAAAATTGAGTTTACTTATTGCTTACAGACTCCTAAATGGAGCCTGCAGTCACCAGCAGAAGTTAATATGAAGTGCCAGAAGCAGAGCAGTGACCACTGAATTCAAACACACGTGAGCAAAGAGGAACTCACTCCCACCAATGACATCCTCAGGCAGCACAGCCCCAGCTCCGCCGGAGGGATCCCAGCTCCCAGCTTCTGCTTTTAGCTAACACCCTCCCCCTTTGTTGTTTTCTCTTTCCCAAGCTGTTGTTACCTCCGAGCAAAGCTGTAGTTGCAGCTCTGCAAGCACAGTCCCCCAGGGGCAGGTCCTGCCGGGCGGCCAGAGGCGTGTGGCCGAGGGCTCGGGATGGGCACGTGCTTTTGGCACTGCCTTTCCTACCTGATGTCAGTCAGACCTTCCCTTTACACTTCCCCTTCTCCCCTCAGCACTCCTAATGATATTATATTTAAATATGCAAGCGTGACCTTTCGTTCTGCTGAATACTGTGGAAGCAGATCTCTCTCTGCACCTTGTTTTTTGGCGAACGAAACTGGGAAAATAAAAGACCTGGGAATTGCACAGGCAAACAAAACACCGGTAAAAAGGGCTGATCTTACATAACAACATAAATTTAAGCAGAGACTGTAACAAATTAAGTTATAAAAACTCCATACTTTAAAAAACATACAAACTGATGCAAATACCTTTAGATAATTTTTTACAGCAGATTCCTTGTCAGTTTTCATTCTTTTACACCCACTTTTTAATGCTGTACCACAGCCAGAGCACAGCAGTGCTGACTGCACAACAGCTCCCCTCCGACAGGGAGAACTCGGTGTTTAAATTAACTCCCCAGCTCTGAGGGAAGGCACACAAGAGCAAGCACAACACTGACCTGCACCTCGCTCCTGCAGCTCCCTCGGCCTGCCCAGAAAGCACCATTTTGCTACCAACACTGGGCTGGTAACGCGTGGCCAGCTTGAAGGGTTGGGCTGCAGGCTGAAGGGGTTTTGCTCTCCTGAGGCCTGCCCTGCTGAGCCCTCTGCCCCCGTACACTGGCACAGACTGTGACCCCGCCACTCCTCTCAGGGATGCTGCAGCTCAGCCAGTGCCCACAGCAAAACTGCTGGGGCACCCCAGAGGCTCGGCTGGGAGCACTGCAGAGGGCTGGGACACCACACGCAGCTGCACGCTGCAAACTTTGCATTTGTGCTGCAGGAAGTGCACTGCAACACGCCTGCTCTCCAGAACACCCCCTGCCAGCCTTCATGCTTCCCAGGCACAGCTCAGAATAGGGCACGCTGACAAACATTTATATACAAATACATATATATACATACACTGCTGCCAGTTTTGTGTCAGTGCTCCTGAAGGGCACTAATTACATACATGGCTCTAAGGTAATCACAAAATGCATTAGAAGAGATTCCACTCCGCTGACAGACTCCTCTGAAACGCGGCTGGGGGATAAAAGGGCCGGAGGCAGAGCTACAGTGAGGCAGGAAATCCCATTTCCATTTTTGAGAGGGGAGCAAAGTTCAGCCGTGCTGTTTTAGGCAGCACACAGCACTACCGCAGGTCAAACCGCCGTGAGACAAAGATCTTGACAGGTGACTGCACAAGGAAGACATTTTCATACGCTTTTCATTTCTGACTCTTAAGCCAGGTCAAAATGAATATTCTAACGCTCATTTGTTAACCTGAAATTTTAGGAAGCACGGCTTAGCTGCACGGATGCACGCTCTAATTAAAGGTACAGAAAGGGCATAAACAAGCTGCATTGTCTCAGAAGAGAACAGCAGGGTGGGCTGTTAGTCAGAGGTGGCTCCTCACCACTGGGAACCTCGTTCTGCCAACGCAAACAAGCGAAGCAACTTTCTAAGAACGGAGAAGAACCAGCAAAAAAAACTCGTAGTAAGCAGCTCTCTGGTATTCTGATTCAAATGACAAAAACAAGGATGAGTTATGACCAGGTAAAGAATGACAAGGAGGTATCGGTTCACTTTTGTCTCTACTCACCAGACAACACCAAAGGCTCCGTATCCGATGGGTCTGTCCGGCTCAATGTCCAGTTGCTGCTGTGGATGTTGTGAGTGCTGATGATGGTGCGCTTTGACTGCAGCAGCTGCTGCAGCCTGTACCTGAGCTGGGGCTGCTGCAGCCGGTCCGGGGGCCTGGCCCGGGGCCGGGGATGGGAAGTACGGCTGCTGCTGCCCGGGGTTCAACATCGCGGCGGCGGCGGCCGCGGCTGCGGCGGCCGCGGCGGCCGAGGAGGCATGCTGCTGCACGGGGTGCACCGCGGCCGCCGAGCCGGCGTGCAGGTGGTGCTGAGCATGGTGGTGGTGATGGAGGTGAGGAGGAGGGAGGTGAGGAAGGTGGTGGTGATGGTGGTGGTGGTGACCTGCTGCTGCCGCAGACGTACCGCCATTGTAAGCCGCCATCATTTTTGCGTTGGCCGTTGTGCCACAAAGAGACATTCAAAAAAATGCCCTTTGATTGGATAACAACTGGGTCAAGCTGTCATTTGGCCATAAAAATTAAATCTGCTACACTTTAAAAGAAGTTGGGTTTCATCATACACGGCCCACCTTTAAAAACATGGAGCTCCACTGGCCTTATCTCCTCGCGAAGCCAAACAACTCGGGGAGTCTCTTCATGTGTGCGGGCGCCAACCCCTTCCCCAGCATCCAGCCGGGCTTGGCTACTCCAACTCCATCCTTGGGCAGCTGGGGTGGGGCTGGGGTGGGTTTTTTCCTTCACTTTTGGTTATTTTTGTTGTTTTTCTTGTTATAAAAATTAAACACCGTGATCAATCCCCCTTTTCTCCGGAGGGAGGGCTCGGAGCCTCTGCCCTGAACACCCCGCGAGGGCTGGCCAGCCTAGCCCTGCCATTCCCACACCCTCTCCATGTGTCCCCCGAACCTCCCTGAGCCCGGGCACCTCCTACATCGCTCCCTCCTTCCAGACACCTGCTCCCTCCTTCCAGGCACCTGCTCCCTCACAGCAGCAACAACTCGGGAGTTTGCAACTTTTCCTTGAAGGCCTGAAACACACACAAGGACCCAGAGAAAGTGAAGCGGGGGGGGGCGCAGGGCGAAGAGAGGGGGGCGAGGGGGGGTTAAAAGAANGGGCGCGCGCCCGACGCCGCCCGCAGCCAATCGCGCCCGGCCCGCTGGGCTGCGCGAGAGCCGCCCCCAACCAATCACCGCGCTGCGCCCGGCGCGCCCCGCCCACCGCGCGCGGCCGTGCGGAGCCCCCCCCAATGGCGCGGCCCCGCCCCCGTGACCCCGCCGGCCAATCACCGCGCGCCGCCGCGCCCGGAGCCGCCGAGACCCCGCGAGATTCCCTCACCTCACACAACCCTCACCCCGGGCGGCCCCGCCTCCCTCACCTTCCTGCCACTCACAGCGGGCCGCCGGCCAATGTACTCTGCTCCTGAGCCAAGACCCGCCCCTGGGACCTGCTTTTCGCCCAATCGCAGCCGCCCATCATTCAATTATCCAATGAAGAGAAACGAAAGCCCGAAAAGAGGTTACTGGGCCAATGGCACTGGAAGGCGGGGCGGCGGCGGGACCGACAGCTCCCCTCACCAGTGGTCGGAGCCGGTGGGCGGTGAAGGAGTCGCCGCTTCACAAATCACGGAGCGCGGCGCCGCTTGACGGATGAGGAAGCGGCAGGTGCGCCCGCCCGCAGGTGGCAGGCGGCCAATAGGCAGCGGGGATCTGGTGACGGGCGGCGAAAAGAGCCAATAACAATCCGGGGCGGGGTGAGGTGAGGACGCGGCGCGCGCGGGGTCACTGTGGGCGCTGAGGGGGCGGCGGGAAGCGGAGTGCGAGTCGCGGTGAGGGCGGGCTGAGGGGCCCCGCCGGGTCACGGTGCCCCCAGTCCCTGCTTGTGTCCTTGTGCCCTCCCACTGCCCCGTCCCTGTGCCCGCCCGCGGTTCTCTCCGTGCCCGATCTGCTCCCGCCCGGGTCACGGTGCCCTCGGGTGTCGCTTGCTGTGGGCTGACCCCGCTCCGTCCCGTCCCGCCAGGGCCGGGATCGCAGCGCGGGGTGCAGACAGGGGCTGTCCGCCAAGGGCGTGGGGTTCCCTGGGGTTTTGGGGCCTGTTTTTCGAGTCTCTAAGATCCGGAGAGCGACGAAGTGCGGGGCTGGCAGCCGGGCCCGTGAGTTCCCCTTGGCAGGAAAGACAAATAAATCGCTAATGAGAGGGTGTAGATGCTCCCAGCAGCACGGCCCTGGCCCATTGCCCGAGGCAGTCTCTGCGAGGCTCCCTTCAGCGTGCTCAGAACACGCTCAGGGGGCTCAGTGCGAGGTACGTGTTAACCAGCACCGAAATATTCTTTGATTGTTTTTTAGTTCCCTCACGCTATGAACCTGCATGCTTGGGGACTGCAGTGTCTTTGGTTAAGGCATTAGTGTTCCCTAAAACACAAGGATGGGTAAAAACTTGACAGTTTTGACACCTTCCATTTTCTCATGTGAATATTAATCATATCTGATTAATAATTTTACCTCAAAAACTCTCCCAGGTTACTGGAGCCTTTCCCATGGTGGTAGAGTTAAATTACTGTGAGGGTGATAAAGAGGTTCCTTCAGGTAACTGAACTGAGCAGTTCCAGAGGCAGGCAGTGACTGACAGGGGATCTACTCGTGCTGTGCTGGGATGGAGCTGACAGCCTCTCCTTCACTGCCCCTGGCTCCTCTCTGGGCAGGAAAAGAGCCCAGCAGAGCTGTGACAGGACAGCTGCAATGCTGAGGTATTACCAGCAAACCCCTGAGGGTGCAGTCCTGTCATCTGTCCTTTCTGTTTGTCTCTGAAAACTGGACAGCACGGGGCTCCTCTGCAGGGGGAGGAAGAGAGAGGATGAGTGTGACAGCCTGTTGTGATTCCTGAAAGCTCAGTTCAAAATCTTTGCAAGAATGGGTTTGATATTTTGGGGATACTTTATAACAATGGGGTTTGGGTAATTTTTGCCTGCTCTTTGAGAATGTAATCAAGAAAAGTCTTGCAGGACTGAAGATTGGTTCCTTTGTTAAAGCTATCCCTGTTGCGTTTGGAAATATACTTACTAACAGTCCAATCTGGAAGCATATCAGAGTTTTGCTGTCATCTCACCACTTTAAAAACAGACACTGCACTTGAGGAAAAAAAAAGCAAGCAAATTTTGGTTTACAGCCACTTTATATTACCTATGGGAAGAGGAGACAGAATATTTACTTAGAACTTATATTTGTAGCTGTCTGAGGTTTCTGTTGGAGCTGATGACAAGCTGGGTCTGAATATGGCACACCCCAAGGCTTCTCCTGGCTTCTGCTTCCCCTGGGGCTCTGGGGAGGTGTGGGGTGGGGGAGAAGGAAGTGGGTACAAAAGGGCATAGGGCTGTGTTGGCACGACTGGAAGGCTTTTAAAACTCTCCCACACATTTTCATTATGGACTTTTCTTTATCTCTCTTATTGCAAAACCTTTTCAAGTAGTAAAATGGAGCAGTGGCCTAATAATCCTTGTATGGGAAGTTTGGTTCTCAGTGTATGTGCAGGTCAGTGTCTCAGTGCCATTACTCAAGTCCAAGCGCGCCGTGTCACCTTAAGTGTTTCTTCAGTTAGGTACTTTACTGGGTAAGTAAGTGTCTTGCCTTGGAAGTACCTGGAAGTGTTGTTAGATGCTGTCACGTTGGTGGATTCTCAGCAGCAGGAGAAGTGCAGGGCTTGCAGTCCTGGCACTGGCACCTGTTTTCCTGACAGCCCTTGACCAGATCACTCCAAACTGCACTCACCAGCTTCCATCTGGAAAGTGTTTGTAAAATCTGGGACTCACTATTGATTTTAGATGCACTAAATGCTACAGCCATGTTATTTTGTTTGCCCTTGGAAGCTGCTGCAGCCCTGCTCAGTGAGGTGAAGCCTGGTGAGGGATGCCCTTATCTTGGTGCCCATATGGAGTTCTGTCGGGTGCCAGCGTTGGGTGGCCCACCCTAATGAGTGTATCTTCCTTGCACACTGGGTTCATAAACGCTTTCAACTGGTGTCCCTGGCCTCTGTCACACTTAAGAGCTCTCCGTTCAATTGCTTTTAGGCTGTTCATGCTGTGAAAGATCCAGTTGATTCATACGGATGTGTAAGGAAAAAACAGAAGGGTAGTAAGAAAAACATGAAATTCGCAAAGTGTTCGCCTAACAGAACCTTTGTTTCCTCAGTGGAGGTCTGTTACTGCATACAGAAGTCAATATTGTGCATCAGAAACACTGGGCTCACACTTGTTCATTTCTGAAAATCCACAGCGTCAAGTTTAGTCTTTTCTGACTCTTGAGAGATTTATTTTCCTCTCAGATTGGACACTTGCTTTGCAGGGGTATAACCTCTTTGACATGCCCTGCATACAGGCAAGGGATGGTAGACACTTTCTAATCAGCTAGTCCTGTTTCTGTGATACCCCTCAGCAGTGTTTCAACCTTAAAATTCTACACAAAAGATTGTATCATCTTGAACAATGTAAAATGTAATTGTCCAGTTCCAGACATAATTTGTCAGCTTTTTTCCTTGTCTCACATGAAATAGTGAAAACAGGACTCAAAATATTGGAATAAGTCTTTTGATTGATTGTTGTGTATGAATGTCCTTGAGCATTTAGGCATGTAGGGGTTTTGTGAACCTTTAATGTAGAAACAAATAACATTAGGTGGAACAAAGCATAATAAAATGCACAGATTTGTCTCTGATCCACAAAAGGGGTGCTCTGAGCTGCACTATTGATAATTTATCATGTGGGTGTTTGACAAGCCCACACATACCCTGATATAACACTCTGCAGATACAGTCCTCAGTGTTCTGTAACACCCTGGAAATATTTAATTCATAAATCCTGATGCTGAAGCCCTTAAGGTGTCAGAAACATGGTGCTCATGCCTATGAATCTCAGCAGGTTTGGTTAGTCAGATAAAAACCACGCTCCAAATAAACCATGATCCTAACGTGCAACAGAATAAACATATATCATGGGATTAAAATTGCTGTTCGAATATGTTAGCCGTTTTCTTTGCAAGGAATAATTTTCCAGAGTTTTTGTCTTTAAAACCTTTTCTCCATGAAACTAGGGAAAAAAAATTCCTCCATTAATAAAATGCAGAGAGGAGCGGGGGAAGGAATATTTTGGTTTAGCTTTGGTTGTGTATAAAGGTTTCTGTCTTAACTCTTGAAAGGATGGCAATAGTCCTTCATCTAGGAGGAGGGCAGGATCTGCTTGTCTTGTGGAATGAGGGACAAATCCCTGCCTTGCTCAGGGCAACGTTTTAATAAGATAGAGGGAAAAGAATCCAACCGAGCAGGTGACCTATGGTGAGGCTGTCAGTCAGGCCAACAGGCAGGGTGACTCTTTAGAGCCGCAGTGTGGGAATGTGGCACTGCCTTGGACAGCAATTAAATGATGGAATGGTGCTTCCTGCAGCAGGGCAGTGTGATGTGCCCGGGATGGGGTAGGGAGCAACTGGTGGGAGTGACAGATGGTGTCATCCAAGGCTGTGCTTCTCCCTGATGTTGGACATCAGGCTCTGCAGGCTCCTGTGGTGCTGCCTTGGCCCGTCAGCCCCCTCTGGCTCTTGCAGAGCAGTTTTTTGTGGTGGGATCACAGCCTTGCCCCAAGTCTGTCCAGTGTGCTGCATATACAGATGTGATGGTCAGGATTAGCGCTGCAGCTTGAAATCATCCAAAAAATGTCACCTCGTAAACACTGAGCTTGTAAGAAAACACCTCTGCAGAGCTTTCTAGCCAGAAGTGTTTTGGGAGTTCTGAAGGACTTACTGCGTTCTGCAGCACTTAAGCGTGAGCTTGGCTTTAAGTGGGAATGCTCAGGTGCTTACAATTGGTTTGTAATAATTAGTCATTTACAATCTTAAGCCTGATTGTTTAGTCCTTTCCTGAACACCAGTTGCTGGAGGCAGAGGGGGTATCTTTATCCCCTGCTGCTTTCTGGAGAAAGTGTCAGTTCTGCAGTTCTCTCTGTTCTATATTTCTTTGCACCAGAAATGACCCTGCTGCTCTTTGTCGACAGTGTTTCCTTTTATCCCTCTCCTGGCAGCTGCTCTTGCTCCATTCTGATGTTGGAACAGCAAATGAATTCCCTCTGAAGCAAATGTCAAGCCAGTAAAGATGTTGAAGCAGCAAGAAAATCATGTCTGTCTCTGAAGACGGAATTGGAGACCTTTGTGAATGAGATGTTCTTAAAATAGCTCCACAGTGTGCTAACTTCCCTAGAAGGTGCAGAATTGAAAGCATCACCACAAGGCACTTGTCCTTGTGCGAGCAGCATCCCTAAATGATGGCTTTTGGAGAGGGGAGAGAAACGGGCTACTTCCCTTTTCTCCTCTCCAGGCAAAAAGCACTGCGTGATTTCAATCTCTGTGCCATGGTACATTTTATGGGTTTTTTCCATCACTGTTGGCTGCTTGTGTAAGTATGTTACATGTTGAGTGACCTTGTTCTCCATGATACATTGTTTCTGGAGTAAATTGGTAGCTGAATGTAATGCCAAGCCACAAGTTGAGTAGTCGTGCTCTGAATTACCACGTCTAAGGATCAGGGTGGCCGTGGCCTCTGTGGAGAGCAGAGATTCTCAGCTGGTAAAATTAATCCAGAAAAGTCTGATACAACTTTTTCCAGAATCATGAATAGAATCTTTTGCATGTCTGTGAATATCTGAATACTTTCCTGAATTTTTCTTCAACTTGATGGAAGGGGAATTGGTAAGTTAAAATACTAGATGCAGAAATGAAACCACTAATTGAAGAACAGGGATTTTTATAGCAGTTTCATAATTATATCCATAACATAAGTTTAACTAGGAGAAATGTTAAAATTTTGACATCTTCAGTTTTTCATCTTTTGTGTGAAGGTGGAAATAATTAGCTGTACTGATATAAACACAGAGTTTTCAGAGGTTTCTCAGTTGTTTTAAGACTATTAATGTTTTTCCTAGTCCTGTTTTTTTGACATGATAATATCTCTTTAAGGGCTTTCCTTACCAGATCAATTCCTTTCCTACCAGGAGAACTAAAGCTTTTCAGCTGTCTGTCCAATTTATCCTTCTGGACTAAATTTCTCATCTCGAGATAACCAGCAGCAACCCTCCCCTCAGGAGATTTGTATCAATTAGTTCTGCATCACTAATTCCTGTGGTATTGGGGAACCAGTGGGTTGTAAGAAAGCTGCTCTGTAAACAGTTATGGCTGTTGGGGGGTTGTCTTTAGTTTTTTTTGTTTAGAGGCCGTGGGTGCCATCACTGGAGCTCTTGCTCATGCCTGCCCTGTCCTTGCCTGCGGGGCAGGGCTCTGCCTCCCTGCAGAGGGTGTGCAGGGCTGTTCTGGGCTTGTGCTGCCTGGTGGGTTCAGGGCTGTGAGCTCTGTGTGCTCCCTGGCTGCAGCAGTGGCCTCGCTGCCAGCCCTGGTGTCACCAGCTCCTCACATGGCTGGCCAGGTGGCAGGTGGGAAGTCACTGCCACTGTTGATAACGTGAGTGGCAGATGCAGTCTGGCAGGAAAGCAGGTTAGTCTGCAGCTTGAATGCAGGCCAGGCTTCACCTAATCCCTCCCTTAGCCACAGAAAGGTGGCTTTAATCTATTTATTCTGCATTTGGTTGTTTTTTCAGCACTGATCTATCTGCAAATGCCATTGCACTGTTAGTCTGTTTCTATCCATTTGCCATTAGCAGATGTGTCCAGACATGAGGCTGTTTCCAGTCACTCAGGTCTAATCCCAGCAGTGCTGTAGGATCTTGGGAATTGCTCTGCATTTATACAGAAATAAACGACATATAACGTGTCATTTTTAAGAACCTGCTACCAGCAATTTTAGGATTTTGTTAGACAGCTGATTTTCATTTTGCTGATGTTTTAGACAAAACTAATTTGATAGGATTATTAGAGGAGGAAAATTAAAAGGACAGAATCATCCAGGAAGCTCATTAAAATGGAAACCCTGAAAAAACTGGATAATTGGGCATTGATTCTGTCCTCCCCCCACACACTTTATGAACAGTATTGTATTAAATGTAACATGTCTCCAGGATGATGCTTCAACATCTGTTACTGCTGAAACAAAATGATTTGCTTGTTTTTTCCTCTCTACATTCTTCCAACATCTGCATGTGTAGATCTGTCCTGTATATTTTTATCCCATCTTACCCAGCTCCTTTCCAGGGAAAAGGCATCAAAGGGAACGGGGTCCTCCCTTTGGTTTGGAGGGGGACTCTGCATTGCCGCTCACTTGTATCAGACCTTGGGTGAGTGGCTGTGAAATGAATCCTGTGAGCGAGGGCTCGGGGCTGCTCGGGGAGCCCAGGCACAGGTCTGGTGCTCTGAGATGTGTTTATGTGGAACAAAGAAGTTCACAGCCTGTCTGGCTCCCGAAATATCAGTGTCACATTATGTGATTAAACCTATGCAAATAATTGTCCTAATTTTCTGTTCTCAGAATATTTGCAGGGATATCACATTTTTTAAAAAATGTTTCACTCTGAAGATGCTCAATAATTGTGCTGGGATTTAGATTTTTTTTTTCTTTACAGGCTGATCCAATAAATTGATTCTAAATCTAGCTTGCTGAATGTTTGCTATTTCAATCACTCTGGCTGTGATTTTTGTGACAATAAGCAATATACTTTCTTTGGTTTGAGTTTCGGATATTTGCTAAAATATACATGGTTGCGTGTGCCAGTCTTAAAATTCAGTTTATTTACAAGTGTGACATTTTTCTTCAGTATACATACTATAAAAATACAATGGCATAAAGGTTCATAGCAAGAAAATAGAAAAAGCTGGGCAATAGATTCGAAATAATGTTGAGAAATATTTTCTAATCTCCAATCATTATGATGTTGTGTCTTCCAGCCTTGAAAGTAAGCATGGGAAATTTAAGCATGGTAAAGCACATGATTAAATTCATTCCTATCCAGCAAAATTCTTGAAGTTGTTTTGAAGCATGTGCATTAGTTATATTAATAACTCGTAACTGTTCCTTAAACCCAGCCAGTGTCAGACTGGCTAAATATTAGAAAATCAAGGTAAATACTGCAGTAAATAAGATAAATATGGGTGCTGGCTTTGCCATGAACTTGTCAGTGGTTTTGACTTCTGCAGTCATTTTTATGGCAGTTGAAATCAGAAAAGAATGGAAATTTCAACTAATTTTTTAATATGCTGAAATGTATTAAGTTACACAAAAGAATCCATATTATAGTAATCCTGCATATATACAGGGGAAGAGTACCCAGCGTGCATGGCAGATGGTTTCAAAGGAAATCCTCGAGAGCTAGGATTAAAAAGCAATTTTCAGCAAGTTTAAAATGGGTCTCCATATTTGGGTCACAGATATTAACTCTTTCATTGCAAACAAATGAAGGAGAAGTCTGGTCAGATTGTTATGGAAATGTTTATGTTTCTCCCAGTGGAAGTTGACCAGTTCATGCTGGGAAGAAAGGTGTGAGCAGGGCAGTGGATTCTGCTCCTGGTCCTGTTGTCACACCAGTGGGAAGCATGTGGCATACAGAGACAAGGATATCATGCAATAAAGGGGATTCGTCATTCCACAAACACTGGCGGCCCTGTGGAAAATAATGTGTGTGGCTTTGATTTTTGCCACTGACACAAATTTCCATAAAGACAAATGCATAAATAAGTTTTAGCATGTTAGGAACAGCAGATTTATACCTTTTTACCTTCAGTAAATTATCACTAATCACTTTATTAAAGTGTGAAGACTTTACAGATAGCATTTCTGTATTCCTTTTGGATATGGCGAGCATGTATGATACAGAATAAATAAGAAATTGAACAGCAATATTGTTGCTCCATCATAGACAGGAATGAACATGGGCTGTATGTCTGTGGATGGAAAGTAGGCCTGTTTTTCTCAAATATGTTTTAGGGGCACACTAGACTTTCATTATTTGTTTGTAAAGGTTATATAGTAAAATCAACAGTACCACACAGCCATTGTTCCAGGCTGCAGCTGCCGTGAGGTGACATAGGAACGTGCAGAAATCTTGTCACCAGTCTGATGCACAGAAGGGATTGAGTGCAGCTCAGCTTTGCACTGGAGGATCACGAGAAGGCACTGGGCTTTTAGTAGATAAAAATAGGGCAGCAAGTTGGAGATTATTGGCCTTAACTTACTAACTTAACTAAGTTAGTAACCGTGTCAGGAGTGTAATTCACATTTACATCAGTGCTCTTTATACACTTTGGCAGCACAAGAGAACCTCAAGGCTGGCATGAGCTTTTCTTTAAAAGACGCTTCCACTTCCAAAGTGGAAATTTAAGTTAGACCCTAAGCATTGTTTATCACTGAACAATGATACTGTTTTATTGTGTTTCCAAAGCTCAGCTGGGTGTATTTGGAATAGGTTTGGAAAGCTTTCTGAGCCCAGGTGCCTGATGCTCTGCTAAGTGAATTTTTAAGTAACTGCTGGTTTGAGTCTCAGCCTAAGGAGAAGTTAATTGTGCTGCTCTCTGGATATTGCATTGGCTAGGAGTTAACAGAGGAGAACTGCACTTCTGAAAGGGCGTGGTGAATGTCCTGGTGGGATGCTAACTGCTGGTGTATCTGCTAAGTGCTAATTAACAATGCTAATGAGACGTGTTTTCTGTAGCATTCAGCCTACTTATCAGAGGTCCTCTGCTCTGAGAAAGGAAAATTTATGTGATGGATGAAAATAAGGTGGCTTTTGGTGTTTAGTTCTTGTACCAGAACTAGGAAGTGTCAGTGGACTCAGGCTGAGCTTTTAAAGTGAATCTGTTTTTCTGGGTTCTTGTTTCACATTGCCTATTACAAAACGTCTGCCTGTGTGCATCTTGATATGGCCTTCAGAGGGCAAATAAAAGTGCTGACATTAGATACCAAAACTTGAACATCCCCAGCTGTTGTCAATCATCATGTCACCAAGTTGTGCTACTATTAAATACTTGGGGGAAAAAAATTCATCTGTGGCAACAGCTATCTTTGATCCATGTGTTTGTAAGTGTGCTTGAGAGTTTTGCCTTAAATTTTTCAGACTTGTGTCTTTCAAAGGGAGGCAAAACAGATCAGTTCAGAGTCTCTGTCATTGTTATCTTCCAGGACTTTTGTTTCAAGTAGCTTTTGAAAGTCTCTGTGACAGGATCTGAGATAAAACCTGATCCAGATGTCTTTGGATAGTCAGAGAAATCCATTTGCTTGATTTCAACAAACTTATAATAGGTTCTAAATAAACAAATCAGTGTTGGCTTTAAAGAATGAGTTGCTTTGCTTTACTCACTGTACAATCATGTATTTGAGAAAAAGCAGTTTTTTGTGTGCAGTCTGTTGTCACCTGGGTCCAAAGCAGTTTTTTATATACAGAATACTGTAAAGTAATTATTATGTCATTGTACAGAGTTCTGAGTGTGAGAAACTGTGGGTCTTTAAAGGAGGTAAATGCTTTCTTACCTCCAGCAGCTCTTATCAGAAAATATTGAAGGGTCAGTTCTCCTCAGTTAGAATTTCCCTCTACTTAAATCTTTTTGTAGGGTATATTTTTTAAAGTTTTTCAGAGGAGGTGACTGGAAGCAACAGCCTGTTCACGTCAAAGCTGTACATCCACGTGTGATGTAACTGATCAGACAAAAGTGAAAGCTCCCATAGGGATAAATTGAGCTATGGATGGGCTTCTCAGCACTTCTTTATTAATGGCACTTCAAGTAGCGAGTTGAGGAGAAACAGATAATGAAAATTGATTCTTCTCTGCAGGTCTCTTGCTTACTTTTGGACTTGGACAGGCCTAATCTGTGAAGATAATTAAAGTTCCTCTACTCTGGATGCTGTAAGTGAATTTTCTGTTGTGTGTATTGTATCTGGTTGAGAATATGCACCTGAAGTATCAGCATTGACCAAAATATCATGTAGAGAGGTTAGAGGGCTGAAAAAACTTGAGAATGAAGAATGTTCCCATTGGCAGTGGCACGGGGTGGTGGCCCTGGCTGTCAGTCAGCATAGCAGGTTTTGAGTTCCAGGTGCCATGATAACATAGCAGGACGTTTCAAATACCTTTCACTATTCTATAGACTTCTCCAGGAGTGGCCTGCCCAGTTTAAAACCTGTCCCTGTGGCAGCAGAGCCTTTGAAGCATCTGGGATAATGCCCCCCTAGAACAGGAATGGGCTGTAGCTGGCACTGCAGGAAGGCACAGGATGTGCAGGAGGCTGGGAACAGAATGCCATGGCTTTGACCTTGTTGCAGCATCCCTTCAGGATCCATGGGACAAGGCTCTCTGCCGGTTCATTGTCACAAGTGAGGGGAATGACACATTCCTTATTTCTGCGAGAGTGTCTTTAAAACATCTGATATCCTTCCACCAATGAAAGCGTGCAAAGAGCTCTTCAGATCCCCATTTTCTCCCCAAAGCTGTGGGAACAATTTTCTGGCTTGTAGAACAAAGAAGTTGGATCAGATGACACAGCCAACATCTGCACCTGGCTCACTGAGGAAGCGAATATTTGGCATAGAAGCTGAGCTCTCCTCTGCCAAGAGAGCTGTGCCGATGCAGTTGTTCAGGGATGGAGATGGCAAAATGTCTTTTCCTTATTGACTCTCCAAAGCAATTTCATTGATCTGTCAAAGTAAAAAAAAAAAATTGGGAAGGAAAATGTCTTTACTTTTAAATATCAGAGTTTAGTCAGTGGTTAATGAAATGCTGTCTAACCAACCCCGTTAAGATTTTGATGGTGTATCACTTCAGTTCCGATGGCAGACACATCACATATGGGTTGCCATTTTGATGGCTTTGAATGGTAATCTGACCCATAAAAACTGAAGCATAATATGCAAACTGATTTTTTTCTGGCCTGCCCTGTTCTTGGTGCCATCTGTGTTAGGATGGAAACGAGCCTGCTCAAAACGTGGGCTGCCGACTTTGAGCTGATCACAGATGGGTTTGGAAGAATAGCCTTGTGTGCACAGGGAAAGGGAAGATGCTCCTGAGCAAGTTTCACTTGAATCCGTATTATGTCTGCTAAATCCTGTGGCCTATGGAACCGCAACTAGACCTTTCCCTGAATTCTTCAAAACTAAATTTACCTTCTAAATATCAAGAAAACCCCCACAGTTTCTAAATATTGCTCTTCTTCCACCACTGCTTTCTACTGCTGTCATCAATAATGGAACAGATTACAGGAAGCTGACATTACTTGACCCTGTCAGGTATATTGCTGTGCATGTGTTCAGCAAAACTGGGCACGGCAAATTATTTCATGAGTTTTGTGGATGAGTTTTAATCTGTAGTGTGAATCTTATTGAACTTGCAGGATTCAGGCTGCTGTTTCTGCATTTCTGTCTTTGACAAATAATAAAAGTCTGTGTTGTAGGTGAAGGTGAGTACCTGTCCTCTGCTGTTGCATCTCAGATCAAAAATTCAGATATTTAAGTGCCTAATTGTCACTGTGGTCAGTGAGATCTTGGTTTTGTTCTCATGTTGAGAGAGCCTGTGCTCTAAAGTTAGAGATTGAGTGCCCTTGTCTAACATGGAACCACAAGAGTCCTGGTACTATTTATAATCCCAAGAAACACATTGAATAATTTTCACTGTTTAGGAATATGGTGTACAGAACCCTGATTTCTTTTCTTACTCTCTTTAAATCAATGACATTGTTTGAGTGACCATTTCGTTGTCAGAAATGAAGCCTGTAGAAGGCGGCACTCACTGATGAGTTTCATGGTCATGACACACTTGAACATCCCTCTCAAGACATCTTGAAGCCTTTTATTTCCAGGCTAAATAAACACCAATTTCAGCAATGTCTCATCTACTCCCTTTAATTACTGCTGCTGAGAGAAAGTTTCTGCCAATGCAAATGTGCTATTTTGTCATGTCACATCAAATTGCATCAGCCTTATATTTAGGAACAAAAAGAGGGGGAGGCTGAGACAGGATGTGGCTACAAATGAAACCAAAGGGTTTTCTTAAATATAGGCTGAAAATAGACAATCGAGGCAGTGATGCTTTTTCAAGCAAAAATCCATGAAAGGGAAAATCAAGGCTGTGACGGCAGAGCAGGGCTGGGGGTGGGCAGAGGGAGTTCTGGGGGAGGCAAGGTGCTGGCAGGGAGGGGCTGCTGAACTCCTCACTTACGCAGACACCCTGGTGTGTCACATGGGCGTGAGGTGCCCTGGGGCTGTGTGAGCCCACACCTCGTCCCTGTGTGCTGCCTGAGGGAGGGGGAGCTGTGCTTCCCTCCAGCCTGGGCCTGCCCTTGCCCCGAGGATGTCTCCCCATGCAGCAGTAACTCAGCGCTCTAAACTAGAGATTGTGGGAAACGGGCACAGACAAAATTGGAGTGGCTGTCCAGAGAAGTGTAGGAGACTTTGAGCAATCCCTCACACCGCTTTAAAATGTCGTGTCTCTACAGAAATAATTTTTTTTAAAACTTGTTCTTTAGAAAACATTAGCAGCTTCCCCATGGAAAACACTTTTTGCCCTCTCAGTATTGGGCGCAAAATGATCTGTTGAAATCAAATGTATAAATTATGGATGTAATGCAGCTTGCTTTGAACTGATAAGTCTGATCAGAGCCTGGTGGCAATTAAACAGAGTTCTGAAAGATCAGCTGTGTTTGAGAACCAGCAGAACTCAGGGAGGAAGTGATCTGGGGGTGTGAGCAGCACCTACTTAGCAGATTGGAAAAATACTATTCATTTCTTATATCTAAGCACTTGGAATCTCCTCAGAAGCAATTGGTGATGACAGAGGTAATATTTTTATTCTTGTCACGAAGGATGATAAAAATGCAGAAGAAGCTTAGAAACTTGTGTGTTTACAGTATTGTGACAGGCATAAGTCAAGCAGCATTTCAGGCTGAAG
Source organism: Cyanoderma ruficeps (assembly GCA_008694505.1). Taxonomy (NCBI): domain Eukaryota; kingdom Metazoa; phylum Chordata; class Aves; order Passeriformes; family Timaliidae; genus Cyanoderma; species Cyanoderma ruficeps. Next base: position 6,357,202 of record VZDJ01000038.1, on the reverse strand, counting down.
CCAGGGAGCAAAGGCGCCTCATTCTCCATGTCTGGATATCATGGGCCCTGCAGGGCTGTAAAACATTATAGTGCTAAATTCCTCACAACAGGCGAGTACTAACCATAGTGCTCAATCCACACACACAGTGCTGCCGGAGGGCAAGCAGGCAAGGCAGAGTTTACCTGGGGCTTTCCAGCCCCACCTGCAGCGTGTGGGGCTCTGTGCCAGGCTGCTCAGGGGCCAGGAACACCCTGCAGCCAGCAGAGCAGGGCAGCCCTGGGGCTGTGTCCTGGCTGGGCTGCTCTGCCCTCCCTGGCCTCGGGGCACTGCAGGCCTTGCCTGACCCTGGAACAGGCCAGGGTTTGGGTTAGGGGTGACACAGCAGGGCACAGGCCTGAGACATTCTGCTGCTACTTCCTGCATTAATTTGCATAGAATTCCTTGGATTTCATTGTCATTTAACCCACTTCCCAAGACTTAACCACATCTGATTTTTGCCTTCACTGACATTTTCTTTTCTTTTTAAACACATAAGCATTAAAAAACCCTCAGTGAAATGTGCATATTTTCATAGCAAGGAAGGCGTTTCTGTAATACCGTTTCAAAGCAAATCACAGAAATATTAAATGGGGGAGAGAAAAGATAGATGTTTGGTTTTTATAGCTGGGGTTTGTTTGTTTTGAACTGAATAAGTCTGAAAATACTAGATAAAAACTGCAGATCAAATGAAAGACTCCATAAGCAGCATCCTTCAGATTGTTCCTCAAAAAACCACCCAACTGACAACAGTACAACAGAAAAATGTTCTTAATTAACATCTTCAGTTAAAGGAGAAGCATTGTGGATCTCTTAAATGTATTATTAAATCTTCATTGTTTAGATAATTGGATGGGGACAGACACTTGTGCTGAGTGCTGTGTCAAATTCGTCAGGGCCTGCTGTAATTCTAGTGCACTTGCTGGATTTCACAGCTATTTGTCTGGGTACAGGGGTAATTTGGAGGGTTGAGTGAAGCCAGATGACTGTAATGAACTCACTTTGTGTCTTTGACTCAGTTTGGGGGAAAAAGGATGCTATTTATAGGGTATTTTATATTGTTAAGACTTCTGTTCTTCCTGTCTCTCAAAGTTCCTCTGGGTTGCTGTCTTTGCTTCATCACCGATAATTATATCAAATTAATTCAGCATAATTGAGTTAATTATTAGCACTTGAGATTACCACCAGGACTTCAATTGAACCAAAGCTTTTATCCCCCTTTTCCAGAGGTTTCACCAAATGTAAACAAACCAGAATCATGGGTGAAACCTAAGGCAGCGCCATTTCCATCAAGTGCTTTTGCCACTCAGAATTGTCCTGCCATGCTCATTCACTCAGATGAGTGTTGATAAATGCAAAGGGGAAAATAGTTCTCTCTCACCCCCCTTCACCTCTGCCAGAGCTCTGAATTAGTTTAGTTGCTCAGTAGAGTTGGTGTGTTGTGTGTAATCAGTTAAGAGCAAGCCCTGTACCGAGTGAACCTGTGGGGTTCAGGGGGATCTCTGTATTTGCAAGAGTTTCTTGCTGCCCACACCTCTCTTTTTCTTAGATTGCCTTTGAGCTAGACTAGGCCTTGGAGAGTGACAGTGAAGTTTTGGGGAAAACTTGAGCTACGGCTTTAAGAGCTTGGAAGTGTCCAGAAGACATGGTGGGATCTGCCCCTGATTAGCTGTTGGTATGGAAACAATCCCTGATTAGTGAGCTGGGCCAATCCCCCTAAGAGGCTAAAGGCACCCAGACTTACACGTCCTGTAATACTGCTGCTTATAAACACTGCTCCCAGGAACGTGGGGTTTGCTCGGGATGTGGTGGGTCACATTCATCCATGCTTTAATTCCACCGCAAACAGGGCTTAGGCCAGGGAAGGGGTTGGCTCAGATTATTGCTGTGATTGAGAGTGAAGGATTGGCAGATGCTAAATTTCAGCAGGTGCGGATTTGAAATAATAGACATTGGGTTGTTCCTGATGCTTCTGTGAAGGATAATGTGAGTTAGGAAGGACAACTCCAGCGTGAGGTGTAGGTCTCAGGGCAGGGCACAAGCCCCACTGGCACCATCCAGGGATATGCACAGTCAGGGCTGGAAGGGATGCGCTGAGGGGAGCGGGAAAAGGAGAGGTCACACTGCACAGGGTTTATTCCCTTGTAGGCTGGGTGTGATGTTTGTACTAAGGGAAGGTTCAGAGGAGTATGCTATGTAATTTTGGTTTAAAAGCCCCATATTTTTTAATTAAACTTTAGTCAGTAGTGTGGATCACAGTGACCTCTTTTGCTGTTTTAAATTCTGACTCTCCATGTTTACAAATTTGTCAACTCTTGTACTTTCCTAAGCAGAGCCCTTTCTGCACTGACAGCTCCTCGTTTTACCCTCTTTTAAAAAAACCTATAAAATTGATTAAAGAATTATAAATTTTGCATGAGCAAAATGAGCATGTGTTAAAGAATAATGGTAAAATAAACTTTAACCAATTTCAGTCCTTCCTGAACAGTGAGAAACTAGTACAAAACCTTATGTAAGACTCACTATTCTTCCCATGCTTGTCCGAGCCATAGTCCACAGAGTTAATGTGGTCATTAATCAGACAGCGTGGTTTTGCCCTTGAAAGGCACTTCCATGCCTTATGCTGCCAGCTGGGTATCTGTCTGTCAACAACAGTTGTGGCAGCTTATTTGGTGCCCAGTTAGATGTTTTAGAAGGTGACACAAGCTCAGCCAGAAAATGTTGTACTAACTGGCATAAAGTACTTGGGAGAATCACAGTTGCTGAACTGGAACTAAGCACGGAACATTTCAAAGTACAATATTTACAAGAAAGGAGGGAATGAACACACAGTTTTGGTTTAAAGCTGATAACTCAATTCCTATTCAGGCATGATCCCAAAGGTAAATACTTACAGATTTGGCCACTGAGAACAAAATTAATTTTAACAGCAGTTGAACTGAGCAATTCAGAGCTGGGAAGAAAAAGTTCTTTTGGGACTGTGCCTTTCAGAATTTCCTTTAAGCTGGAAGAATCACTTTCAGGAGAAAAAAGTGGAGAAGTTTGAATTGCACCTAAACCAGGGAGGTTCCTGTCCTCACTAGTGAGCATGCACCAAAGAATATTACTCTAATTAGTCTGATCATGCTCATTAATTATACAGAACAAGGTAATCTGGCCTCAGCATGGGCAGCATCTTTCCTCACTGGTGTAAGATTGCAAAAGTGTGAGTGTTTTATTTGCAGTATTGCATGTCTCTGCTGTGTGATACCAAACCAGGGTGTAAGGTAAGACATCTGCCCTGTGGCTTTGGTTAATTTATACAAGTGGTCATTATGCCCAGCTCTAGCACTCTTTGTCATTCTTAAGTTTTATCAATTACAATTCTGTATTTTGTATTTATATTATATTTATAATTTATTATATTTATAAACTGGTGACATTGTTGAATAGCATTAGACCTGATCCTGATGCTGTAGGACTGCATGAAGGGTGTCCAAGCAGTGGTGATTCCCTGTCAACAAAGGGATCTTCAGGATCTGTCATTTGCCAGTTCTTAATCCTCCATGTGCTCTACAAATATTGCGTAAAGCAAATTTTACACTGCGGGGCTGTGCCCCCAAATTGTTCTGCACGGTCACCTGACATTGCTTCTGCCTCATGCATCAATCTGAGCATAAAGGGGCGAGGAGCAGAAATGGAAGTGAGCAGAGCAGGCCTGGCTGCCATCACTCATGCAACGGGACTTTGCAGTGCGTGTTCAGAAAGGACAAAACCCCAACAATGCGCGGCCCCGGCTCGTCAGAAGCGATCACATCAAACCCGCAGATCTCAATAAGCGCCGGCGAGATGTGGCTGCTGGGAAGTGACTGCAGCATTGTCCGTGCTCACCCACACAGCAGGGCCGGGGCTGCAGGGCAGCCGGGGTGCAGGGCAGCCGTGCCCGGGGCTCTCGGTGCCTGTGAGCAGGCAGGGACAGACGGACGGATGCTGGCTGCTTTGCCTGGGGCAGCAGAGCCCCTCACGCTGCCCTGGACGTGCCAGGCGCTGCCGTGACCCGCTGAGCGCTGAGAGGAGGTGTGGTGTGACAGTGGGGAGAGCAGCGAGGGCAGCTGTGTCCCGGAACGGGGAGCCGTGCCCCTGCTGCAGGCGCTCGGGGCTGGGCTCACAGCCCTGGATCTGGGAAACGGGGAAGGGAGGACGGGTGCAACCAAAGGGTCAGAACCTTCTGGGTAGCTGCAGTTCACTTGGGTGCCTTCCTGAACTGATGTCACAGCATGGACCAAGATGTTTTGTGGTTAGAGAGGTTTCAAAAGGCTTCCCGTTTCTTTTTTACTGTTTGCATTCTTATTTTTCCCGCGATCATGAGGTTAGATGAGGATGGGGAATCGTAAATTCCTGTGTTAAGACTTCTGAGGGTGTAATACTTCAAAGTAGTAAAACACATCTCCAGCCTGTATACTGGAGAGAGGGCAGAGGGGGAACGGGGAGCCAAGCTGTAAACAGCAACAGCTCAGGTAACTCTGGCAGTCCTTTAATTAACACTTCTAGTCTCTGGAGCCCAGCTTTGGTGGCTGTTTAACTAGTTCAGAGGGATTGGGATCATAACTGTTGAACTGTGGGGATTTGCTTGAAAAGCACTCACAATAGCAGAAAAAAAAATAAACTGAGAGCAGTGGCATAGTGTCATCTCAACTTCGTCAGGGTTCTGCTGTGCACGGGGTCAATTGCCAAACCTGCTAATGCAGAGTGAAGATTAATTGGCTTTGGTCAGCTTTTGCTTCACTATCTGAATATCATTATCAGGAATGTAAATGATTATGCAATGCAGAGAAATGCCACAATAGTCTCAGTGTCTCCTTTTATACTTGTCTCTTTGTGAACGGGGCTTTATCTGAATGCAAATGTGATTTCAGCCTTCTGATTAGGACATTATACAGTCATCCATTCCAGAAAAGCACAATTAGTGGATTATTTTATTTCTGACTCAACAGTTCTTGGTGTAGATAGTTTGTTTGTTGTGCTGTGCATGATATTTAAGTTATCAGAGGGAGATTTTCATTATTAGTCAGGATTATAGCCAGACTTTGTGAGGTTGAGGGTTTTTGGGTGGCAGATAAAACTGGTAACATTCGTGGGAATCAAGGGGAGATGTTTTCAGAACAAAAGGCAACAGTGCAGATTCTTACTGTGCTTCATTGTCTTTTTTGTGCTGAGGAAGGGGCAAATCACTGTAGGGGCTGGGCAGGTTCCCCAGGGTGCACAAGTGCAGAGTGTAGCATTACCTGTTGTCAGGATCTAGTCCCTGTTGAGGTGTGCTTGTACAGGGCTCCAGTATCTTAGAACTTCACAATGGCTAGGTCATGAGATTATTCCTTATTAAACAGCCACTTTACCAAAATAGCCATCAAGTTTTCCATGTGCCGTGGTAGATTTCCAGTGAAGTTTTCACTGGATGAAGTCATATCCTAAGAAAACCACAGATATTTGGTGATAAACATCCCTATGAAGCTTGCCCATGTCACAAGCATTTGTAGTATTTTGGGAGCTGCAGATCTGTCAGAACTCAGGTCATTTGTTTTTTTAATTTGAATATGAGGGCCTCATAGAAGGAGTTTAGATTTGATAATAGATGGGTGAAAATTTCCATCTTCAGATCTTTTAGAAAGTCCAGTATTTATGGAAAGGCAAGGAATTTTTTTTCCCCTAAAAATTCATCATTGCAAATGTATTTGTCACACAATTTGAATTTAGCAGCTCATCATTTTCCTATGAAAAATTAGTGCAATGGAAAATTCCTAATTATCTATAGTGAAACATTTTCAATTCCATTGATCAGCTTCATCTTTCCGTATCCATATGTTTCCATGACTGGTTCCTTCCTCTCTCCCAGAGCTGCATTTCTGTGTGCTGGAGCAAGCTGTCCTGGACAGTCCCAGCACATGAGGGATCTTTGTATTTGTGACAGAAAATCTATTGCACCACTTAGGTTTAATTAGAGCACAGTGACATATGATGAATTTACACATCAAAGCCTAGAAACAACTTCACAAATTGTCTCTGGTCCCAAAGTGTATTTTGGGATCTGTACTGAATTTTGGGATGTTTTATTGTATTTAGTGGGAATATGTGAAATGCAAGGTCAGGTTCTTAGGGTCAGTGCAATTTTACCAATGCTTACCAGCCAAAGATGTAGCCCAAAAAAGTTGTGTGTAAAGTTAAATTCGGGTTCAGATCAACTTGAATCCAACTACATATTCCAGTTTTCTGTATTGGATGATAAGAACTCTCTCTCATCGAGAGAAGGGTAGGGAATACTTCAGTCTATATGTTATGAGTCACATTTTGGAATGGCTTGTCTTTCTGCTGCTGGAAGGGGAATTCAGGGATCTCTCAGCTGACTGTTGGGCGTGTAATCACCTCCCATACTTAAATGCCAAAGTGAAATTAATCCAAACCAAAAAATGCATGGAGCATCTGCCTAGCATAGGTTTCACTGCAAAGAGAAAAGGATGTATTTTATAGAAAGAAATGTTGCAAGAAAACAAGAGGTGAACACGTTGAAGCCTGGGGCTATTCTGATCCCATTATGTTTTGCATTTGTAGGTGCATAGAGAGGAGATTTTCCCCACTGCAACAAGATCTAGTCTGTGCAAATACACAGCCTAGTCATGTAATAGCTGGTGTGCTGTACTCTGAGATACATTTGGCTAAACGACTGAAATTACTTAAGAAAAAGAAAAAATTTATTCCAAGTAATGAGTAGGTATCATAATGGGTGCTAAAAATAATCGCATGTACCTACTACATTATTCAGTTGCTTATTTATTATCTTTATTCTTAAGAGTAATGATGTAAAAGTGCTTTTTTCTAAATGTTAATTTAGTTCTCTGCAGATGGCAACCATCTGTTAAATGACAAGGCATTTACAGTCTTTGATTAGCACTTTATAGGACTTGGATGGACTTACTGTTACGATATGTAGGTATAGTTATGGAAGTGAAACTTGGTAGATTTGTTCTTTTCCTGTTGCTGTTACCAATACATGTAACATTTCAAACCTAACAATGTTTTTTCCTGTCTTCTCCTCTATTTATCCATGTTGTTTCCAGCTGAAGCCTTGAAATTCTTGACAGAATGACAAAATAGGAAATACTGTTAAATTCCAGCACCATTTGTAGCCATTATGAGCGTCCTCATTCTAAAAAGACACCATGTGGATGAACTCCTAGGGATGCTCAAGGAAAGCACTGGAAGTTTGAAGGACTTTAAGGATCCTGGCTTAGCAAGTAGGAACCTCGCTGTGGGCTGTGATACAGGTTTGGGTACTTACAGAAAGTTACACTGGCAGTCTGTCTATAAAACAGTGTGGCACACGTGGCTATTCACAAAGTGATCCTCTGGGGTGAGCTCCACACTTCGTGTTTTACTCCCTTGAGCAAAGACAGACAGCCCCCGTCTGTCCATAAAGTCGGCAAATTCTCATTCATTTCGTGTTGGGATTTCTTCTGAAGTTTCCGCAGGTTGTGCTCCGAGCCTGGGTCTGCCGGCCGTGTCCTCGCTGTGTGCTGTTTGCTGGCGCTGGTGTTCGGCGTTGTCAGTGGCACTGACGGCGGCTGTGGTTTGTTGTGTTGCAGAGCCGCGGGCGGAGCCGGCCATGTCCCCGCTGCCGGGCGCGGAGCTGGTGCGCAGCTCGGTGCAGCTGTACCGGTACCTGCTGCGCTGCTGCCGCCGCCTGCCCCGGGGCCCCGTCCAGCAGCACTACAGACACGCCATCAGGCAGGTCAGCACGACCGGGCTGCAGCACTTGGGGGGCTCTTCTGCTACTGCCTGAACCGCAGAGCTCCTGGCACCTTGAAAACTGCTCTCCTGCAAGCTTCAGACCTGAGTGGGTTTGAAGGGTTATAGTGCGAGAGTGTGAAGGACTCATTCTTTTTGTTTGTTTTGAATCTGAAACCTATTTTTCTTGGCTTTCATCTCTAATTCTTGTGTTAGTCAAGAGAGTGAACAGTCATTACCTACTCCATGAACACATCTTTTATGGTGAAACTTACTGGTTCCTTGTCAGCCATTTATATATCCCCCCCACCTGAGTAAATCTCATCTGACTGTTCATATTCCATACTTCATATGGAAGTAATTTCATGCCTTTGATCATACCTGTTGTCCTGTGTCTTTCTAGTTTTAACATGCCAGACAATTTCAATTGTTTTGAATTGAAGTTCTCTGGGTTTTTTGTCGTTGATGTATGAAAGGAGTGTAATACTTAAGATGAAATTCCATATGACCAGATTTGTAATGGAAAGAGGATGGCCAGGAGTTACAATGTGTAGTTTTACCTTTTCAGACCAACAGTCTATTTGCAACAAATGTTTTTCTGAGATTTAAACGCTATCTTTATTTTGACAACTGTTGTGTTGACCAGTCAGTGGCACTTTGAATGTTGCAGAGTTTCAAGGTCCATGCTGATGAAGACGATCCTGAGCGAATCCAGCAGATCATTAAGAGAGCCATTGAAGATGCTGACTGGGTGATGAATAAAGTACGTGTCCAGAGCTGCTGTTGCTTTTCCTCAGACCTTGCCCATGGCTGCAGAGATCAGGGATAGACCACACAGGGGCAAAGCTGTGGTGCTGGGCTCTCCTGTGCACAGTTGGCACCCAGTGGATCTGATCTGCCCCTGTGCCGTCAGGCTGGTTTCTCAGATGAAAGAATTAGGATGGTTTCCATTAGACAGCTGAGAGTCACCTGTGCTTCCTGGGATTTCAGTCTGCCTGGGGAATGTGATACATTTTAATGGCGTATAATGAAACAAGTCGAAAGTTCAACTTGCTCTCTAAATATCTGTGATTTAATTTACTGAGTGACTGTTAAGTCCTTCTCTCTGCCAGTCCATGAAATCCAAATGAGAGTTATTACAGGAGCAAGCACAGATTAGTCACAGATTATGATATGTTAGCAGTAACCAAATCCCAGCAGGTACAATCTCAATACATAGTCAATAACTGTGCGTGATTTATTGTTTTATACTGCAAAGGGAAAGCCTACCAAATTTCAATCCAACTTAAAGAAAATGGACATAAATTTATGTGGATCATAAAGAAGAGTTGTAAATCCTTGTTGGTGTGAACTTGTACTTAGTTATGTGCTCTTTCCCACAAAAAAAATTAATTTTTCATTTTTTATTTTTTCCAGTATAAAAACCAGAAGTAGAAGAGGAAGGATGAAGCCAAGAAGGAAATTGGTAAACATCCTTAGAGGACTTGCAGTCAAGCCCAGTACTATATTAGAGTTATTGCCTGAAGTTTTCTCTTGGATAATATAACTACAATAATTTATATTTCACTGGAATGTCATGAAGCTAAATTAATACTTCTGAAGCTATTTAATTTTGTAAATTGCTTTGTGTAATCACGAACTTCTAAGTTAAAGCCCAAGCTTGCCTAACACATGTGTAACTTACTCCATTATGCTGTTAGGCCTGGATCAACCCTAGCAGTGTGACAATGCTTGTTGTGCAGGTTCTTTGGGAACAGCGTTCCTCTGTATCAGTCACCATGGATTTGGGGACTGAGCGTTTCATCCTGCGTGTGTGACACACTGATTACGGCCGGCACTCTGCTGGGACGGTCGGTGTTGTCAGAGTGCCCCTTCAGCCGGGTCTGTGCCCCGCACGGCGCAGCCGCTGCCTGTGCCATGCTCTGCAGCTCAGAGGCTCCACAACGCCTTTCAGCACATAATAAATGTCCTTTAACGAGGGGAGTCGGTGTGTTTTTGGAGCAGCCCGCCCTGCCGGTGCCGGGCAGGTTTCCCGAGAGAGGAGAGCCGGGCACAGGCCGAGGGGTGCCCGCGGTCCCCGCCCGGGTGCAGTTGCGGCGGGCCGCCCGCAGGTGGCGGTGCCGCCCAGGGCCGGGCCGGGAACGCGCTCCGGGCTGGCCGTGGGCCGGGGGAGTTGGGCAGGGCTGTGACTGAAACGGGGCCGCCAGTGGAGTTCCTGAAGTATTGTAGCAAAAACTGCCTTTTCTCTGCTAACCCTCCTCTCCTGGAGCTCCTGCTGTCTGTTACATTTCCCTCTGCCGTCGCCACTATTCCTCTCCCTACTCACATGTCTTTCACAGCACCCTTACACACCCTTAAATTTGTCGTCTTTATTTTGCCTATTCCTTAATGCTGTTCTCGCCTTGTCTCTCTACCCCACTTATTTCTCCTCCTCACGTCCTTTTCTGTACCAGATGATACTCAGTATTGTGCTGGAGCCAGCCTTCTGCTTAACTTCAGGTAAAGCAGGAAGGTAGTAGACTTTCTCAACCGAGTAGGTGTTTCTCCATGTGAGGAGCTTTCTGCCTAGGTACATTTTTTTTGAAATTGCAGCCATTCTGGTTTAAACTTTCAAAATAACTTGGTGCAAGGTAGACCACAGAAAGCTTCAACCTTGGCAGTTGACAAGGAATATCCAGTATAATCCTGAACATTAATAAAAGCTCAAGCATTTTTTATAGAAGCTCTCCGAATGTGTTGCTTCTGATCAAGACCAGCAAACAGGTGACCTATGCTGTTCTCCAGGTCTGTTCTGTTTTTGTGGTCTGTAGCATAGAGATGCACTGAATTTTGTATCACTGCAATAGTGATTAAAAACTTAATGGGATTAACAGTGTATAGAAGCATGGCAGTTTCCTGAACTTTAAATATGGACTGATCACACTTCTCTATGGCTTTGATTGACTTTTGGTAGTGTGAAATGTAATATTTTGTTCAGTTACAAAATGGCATAATTGCATGTGTTAAAATCATTCTTACGTGCCTGTTGTTTAATTTATGGCTAGTTCAAGAGGGAAAGGACCAAGGAGCTGGAAGGTACAGCCATGGCATGTCTGCAGCTCCAGATGCTTGAGGTGCCAGCTGGAAGCAGACCAAAGGTATGATAGATGTAATTGATATGGAGGACCAGGATCTGTGAATTTTAGTGTTTGGAAAGTGAGAGCATTAAATTGTCAGTAGGGTGCAGATGGGGAACATGGTTGGTGAGGCAGGAGACATCATGACTAAATATTTTGATAGTAGTGATTCAACTGGAGACATCAGAAGATGTCTGAGGGACTTTTGTACAAACATGATCTGGTATTCAAAGTAAAAAAACCTTTTATTACAGTCAAAGATAACTTTATTTACTCAATATACAAGTGATTTTCCTGCTGGTGAGGAGATATGATGCTAACAACTATTTACTTCCTTGTAATAGTGAAAGTAACCCCAGTACCTCAGGCGTGTTTCTGTAATGACTGGACTGAAGAGTCCTTCAGCTGCAGAGCTGAGGCTTCCATGTTTTCAAGATATTATACAAATTCCATTCTCCAGCAGCATAATTTGAGACCAAAGATGTTACAGTAACCCAAATGTAGATGAGAACCTGAACTCTGAAAGGGGTTTTGGGCAGAGCTTTAGTGCTTTTGACCAAAATGATTATTCAAAAAACTTCTGCTCAGAAGTCATTTAACCCTGGAGTTGTCCAAATTGATAACTCACTGACCTGTCTTACATGAGTTATACAATGAGTTCTCTTCACCTGTATTTGAGCAGCTCTCTGCCACCCAGCTCTGCTGAGCCTGAAGAGCTCTTCCCTGTTCCCTTGGTGCTGCTGTGCTGGCAGTTACTGCCCATGGTGACAAAGACACGGCCACAGGCAGCGTCCTCCCGGGTTCTGCCATGGCAATTGGGAAGAAAATAGCAACTCCAAACAGACTGGTGCACCTCTGTTCCCATTTTCAGTCCTCCAGAATCTCTGGCCATAAAGAGGGTGGGTAAATGAGGCTGTACTGTGTTCTGTAATTACTTTTGAAGAGTTTAAAAAACTCAGGATGCTCATGAGGCTGCTGGCAGAGCAAGTGATAATGTCAGTAAAAGGAAGCAAGTGTATTCATAGGCTTCAGTTTCTTTTACTGCAATGAGGAACCTATTTCTGTGGCAGTTCTGGTAAGAGGTGGGCTGTTGAGATCTGGTTGCAATATCCCAGTGATCAAGGGCCAGTTAGGAGGTGGTGTCAGCGCCCTGGGTTTGTGGTCTCCCTGCAGAAGCGAATTCAGTCGCCACCACCAGTTTCAGTGGGGAAGAGTATCCTGTGCCTTTGGCTAGCCCAGGGTTTTCATTGACACAAGTGGAATAACTACATTCTGCCAAAAACACTTTTGCAGCTGGTTCCAGTAAGATCCTGAATCAATAACTTCTCCTAGGTACTCCACAGTTAGGAGTTGAGTGCAGTTAACAGTTCAAAAGTCGTGCAGACAACTCTTGATAAAGGTAGCAAGGTTTCGCTGGAGCCTTGTTATGCAAGAGCAGACAAACATTAGAACAAGCAAATACAGTTGGGAAACTTCTTATTAATAAAGTGATATCATGATTGACATTCTTGAAGTATGGAGAAATGAGTAATTTATATCTTTACAGACTTCTCAACATCCAGTCTAAGGCCAGACCAACACTGGTGCTATACTTTCTGGTTTGTGCATACATGGCCTTGGAAACTTAAAGCTGAAATTGTGTGTGATTAATCTGTACATTACAAATATGGAAGCAACATGTCAAAAGATGGAGCAGTAGCAGTGGGTTGCTTGATGTATTTTTAGTGTTTATATTCCAGCCCTTAAGTCCACAGAGAAATGGTAAAGACCACTTTGATTATTACCAGCCTTGGAGCTTCATGCAGAAGCTTCTTGTGTAGTGAAAATCTTTCCCTTTTATTTATTTTTGTAAGTCATTTATTCATTTCAGGTTTTGGTATGGATAAGATTGTAAATTCATGTTTTATGTAATATCCAGGATAGCATTCTGCCTTTCACGTGGCCAGAGACAAATACACTTCTGATCACATTCTTGTGTCAGAAGTGTTACTGATTTCCATTCACACTTGCCACCAAAAGTCATTTGAGCCCTGTGGGTACTGAATAGAATATTTCCAACCCAGGCCAGGCCTTGTTTAGCACCATTTGTCAGTGTCTGTTTAAAGAATAGAATATTCTTTAAATTATTCTCTAGCACTTTGTAAACTTCCTTTATGTGGTGGGTTATGTCACAGGCATTGCTTTTTGTTTAGGCACATTCAAGCATGAGGACTTGATGCTAAACAAAAAGCTCTCCTCCATAGTGTTTGGCTCATTTTCAAATGTCATAAGGAAGTAGTCTTTACTGTGATACTGTAAGGAAGAGGAATACACACTATTTCTGGGACAAACAAATAATATTCTCTCACATCTTTTTTAAAGGTAACAGTTTCTTATTTGTAATACCTTTTAACTTGGCATTATAAATTGTGCCTTCAAATAAAACTTTGATAAGCTGCAAACTGAACAGGCAGCACATCTGTGAGTCTTAAATACTCAATATCATAATATCTATTCATTGTGAGAGTCCTTGACCTTAAACTGTAAGAAGGAGTCTTTAGAGCTTTGTGCTCCACCATGTCATGTCCCTCGGTGTCACCCCAAAGAGCAGGGGTGATTTGAGGTGAGCAGTGTCTTGGTCAGAGTAGTCTAAAACAAGTCCCTGACACACAACACTTCTGGACACAGACCTGCACTGCCCACTTGGTCTGTGCCTTTCCTGCAGCCTTGCCTGCTACTCAGAGCTGATGTACCTCTCCAGGAGCATGAGCCAGCTGCTGCATCTTTCAACTTTTGTATTATTTGATTAATTTATCTTATACTTCTGTCAAGCCAGGTTTTATGAAATAGTGTTAACTGAAGTATACACTAGTCATCAAGTTCTCCTTTCAGCTTGTGATTAAACAGAGCAGACACATTAACTTTAAAAAAACCCTGCTCTTTGAAGGCTATTTTCTGTTTTCCTCATAATTGTGTTTAATATTTAAAATAGTTTTTTAAAGTTTAGAAGCAGAGGGAGGCATTTGTCACTTGCACCTAAGAGTTTAACAGTGTTTGTCACTGGGGGTCCCTGGCATTGCTCACTTCACTTGCAGAGTCTGAAGAGGAAAGTGCTGTTTGCTGTCCTCACCTGTGGACACTGAACTTACCCCTTCTGTAATTATCAACCCACGTGACTTTTCCCCCAGAAGAATCTGCCTTCATGTTCTGCATTAATCCATTTTGAAAAGGAATAACTTGGGTTTTGTTTTTTTTGATCAGCAGCTTCTGAGCCAGCTTGGTTTGGGTGCTTCACAGAATCATTCAGGCAAAAGACTTCCCAGCCCAATCCCCACCTTGTCCCCAGCCCGGAGCACTGCGTGCCATGTCCAGGCCTTCCTTGGACACCTCCAGGGATGGGGACTCCAACCCTTTAAGAAACTCCTCCTGATGTCCAACCTGAACCTCCCCTGGCATAGCTTGAGGCTGTATCGCTACCCCATATAAAATATTTTCTTTCAGCTGCAGCTGCACAGCTTCAGACTGAATGGCCTCATTACCTGTGGGCTTCCCTCTGTTGGGGTTCAGCATCATCTGTTTAGAAAACACCGCACTTAATATCTTTTTACTGTTGCACTTTAATTTTTGCACCATCCCTGGTATTCATTCTTGTTGAGAGGAGTTTAAAACTGCTGGTGTTTTGATTAATATTCTTCCCTTCTACAGAACGGATTTTAAAAGATGCAAAACTGACAATAAGTTCTTGTAGCTGATGAGGTTGATTCATGTTCTGCATTAAATAAAATCATACAGGATCTGGGATTTTCTCAGTCTTGGTTCAATTTCTTAGCAGTCATTTCATCTACCGAAAGTGGGCTGTGTCTCAGCTAGTGTGAAACAAGGAACAAGGAAAACTGTTTGAAAACAAATGCCAAACAGAAGTTAGTCTGGAAAATATTATCATGGTGGACACAGGCAAAGGCTGTATATTTTGGAGCCACCTTCCTGATACTGAGTCAGTCTGAGGACTGACTTTTCATGCTTAAAAATAGAGTATTTTGGTTTCCACAATTATGCAACTGCAAGGGCTGCTTTCTCTTTTATTTTCCTTTTTTCCCTCCCATTTCTAGAGGTAACAGAAATGGTGTGTTTAACCACAGTTTACAGTACAGAATCAGACACCTGTTGAGTCTTGGAGCTTTCTATCCCCCAAGAGCTCTGTTGAGTTTGTCCTTTTCCTAGCTGGAAGTATCTCACAGAGCACATTGCAGCTTTCTGGCCAAGATTTCAAAAGTAATTCTCAGATTACTTTTGAGGTGCTTAACTCGGGAGACCTTCAAAGGGCCCACAGCAGCTCTCTGACAGGTTAGAACTCAGGGGACAAGCAGGAGGAAACTGCTGATTCTCCACTAGCATGGCTCTGAGTGAGGGGGCTCTGACATAGTGCTGATCATTTTACAACTATTTCAGAAACATGGTTTAAAAATATTGAGATCTCCAAATCCTGCTCCCAACTGACAGAATAGAGCCTGTAGGATGTCACAGTGATACTATGCCAAGTCTTGTTGTTTCTAATTGATTAAATGCAGTGAAAAGGCATCCAGGTTTTATTATGAAATTTAAGATGGAGAGCCACTCCCTGCACTCTAACTTCATTATCCTCATAAGCAAAGGTGCAGCTTTTATAGCTGAGATACAAAGAATGTACACAATATGAGTGGTATTTTGCATAAAAAGTAACTTGAATGCAATCCATGTGTGGTTGAGAGAGGAACAGAATCATAAACCCTTTGATCTAACAATGAGGCTTTGAAAGGAACAGATTGGGTACAGTACTGAGCCTATAATCTGCTCACTTTATTGCACTATATGAGGAGGGCCTTATTTATTTACTACTTAGGAAGTGTTCTCGATTTTATAAGTATCTGAAAGAAATCACAGCTCATAATTATGCAGCTTTGCTCCACACAACTCTGTAACACTCGTAAGAACCTCTGGAACTCACCGGGACTGTCTGTTAAATGGGAGACACAAATCTTGCCTTTGTGCTCTATCAAATTCTGTCTTGGTCTATACTAACAAAGGCAGTCTGGATAATTGCTTATCAGGATGTTTACTTTCCAAGCTGTTCTTGGGTTCTGAGCTGAAGCCACTGGAATCAAAGGGAAAGACTCCCATGTACCTCAGTAGCATTCACCATCTTAAACTGTTTTTCTCTACGTGGAATACTCAAAGGAGTGGCCTGTGCTCAATCATGGTTACCAGAATTAAAAGTGAAACAGTTTTGTTTATCCAGTTTTACAAAACTTAGTGTCTGCAGCAGCCTGGGTGGACAAGTTCAAGAGGTGGGTGTGATGCTGAAGGCAAATATATCCTCTCTTACAAGACCCTACCAAAACCATGCACAAGCTGTTATTTCTTATGTCCTTTTCCAAAGGTGTGAGACACTGTGTGGGCAGAAATTTGAGAAGTCACCTTCTCTGCAATGGTCGTTCCACCAAATCAAGACATTAACTGCGAAGATTTCTCTCTTATGAATGTGAAGTCATTGCAGGGTGCCAGTCATCTGTCTTTCACACATGCAGCTTTGCTCTTCCATTAAAAAGAAATGGGACTTCAAAGGCAAAAACATGGGAGAAAATCAGATTCAGAGATGTTACATTGGACGAGGACTTTGACACTTCATGGAAGTACAGAAACTGTTGATCCCCAAAAACACCACGAGGAAGAGAAGCAGTGTGTTCTTTTGGAGAATTCTCAGATTGCAATTAAGTCTTCAAAGCTGGTACATGAGAAGAAAGAAGGAAATGTCGTAGTGGTTTTTGGCTTGTACTGGTCAGAGAGGTCTCTTGAGCTGCCCAAACCTAATGGACAGTGTTGTAAGTTACAGAAAATTCCCCTTTATTTCCCCTTCTGCCAGGTTTCAGATGACTAAATCAAAAGTAATCATAAAAATAAGGTGAGGCAAGAATGTGTTTTTGACCACAAAAGTTGCTCTTTCTGTCCCTTAAGTGATGTACACAGTCTGCATCAGTTCCTTCTGCTTTAGGGAGAGTGGTCCAAATACCCCTTGCTGCAAGAGTTGGGTGAAACATTTAAACTGAATGTGAAGTAATTGTTTTGCATCTTATCCTTTCAGAAATGGAGACAAAAGTTGTTATGGCTAATAATAGCACCTGCTAATTAATCTGTAACAATCCTTTGATGTGTGTACTAGGACTGTTTATTATAGATTAACCCCTGTGACTTAACCCACTCCATAAAGCCATCCATCGCTTTCTAGAACCTCACCTTGTCAACACATATTCCTCCACATCTCTTTTTTGTATTTTCAGTAAGTGACTTTTCAAACTCCCAAGCGACTTTTCAAACTCCCAAACTCCCATTCCAAATGTAGCTTCAAAGACCATCCTCTCTGTCACTGTGGTCAACGGTTGTCTCAATCAGCATTGTGTTTACTCACTGAATGAAAACCAAGCTAAATAGTATGTCCCTAGCCTGAAATTCCTATAGAAGGAGAGTGAAGGAAAAAAATCACCACTGGAGTATTTGCATCCTTCACTGGTGAACTACTGAGTCCAGTTTGGGCCTCCAGCACACAGAGTTCAGTGGAGACCCTCAAGGTGACTGGGTCTGGGGCACGGTGCTGCCTCGTGAGGAGAGGCTGGAGGAACAGGGCTTGTTCAGCCAGAAGAAGAGGAGCAGCCTTCCAGTGTCTGCCAGGTCGCTGAGGAGATGGAGCCAGGCTCTTTGCAGGGATGGGAAGATGAGAACCAATGGGCAGAAGTTGAAATGAGAAGTCCAGCCTGGGTATAAGAAGAAATTTTATCCCCGCAAGGATAGCCCAGCAGCAGAGTAAGTTGCGCAGGTTGTTGTGCAGTCTGGTTCCTCAGAAGTGCTCACGACCAGTCTGGATCAAGCCCTCACCTCACAGCTGACCCTGCTTTGGGCAGGAGGTTGAACCAGATGAAGTGCTGGGGTCCTTTCCAACCCGACTTCTCCTGTGAACCTGTGCATGATGTCAGTTGTTACTGAGTTTGTTTCAGTTATGGGAGTCGTGTTTGAGGAATATTCCACAAATCCCAGCACTATTCAGTGTACCCTATCTCAGCAACTGCCTCAGGTTTTATTGCATGTTGAGTTTGCTTGCTAGGCAGTTCCACATGAAGAAACAATTGTTCTATTCCATGATGGAGGATTAGTCAGAGTATGTGTGCCCATATTCCCAAAGCACACCTTGTGTATGTGACAGAACCACAGCACCAGGGACACAGGTAAGCTCCAGGTGTAAGCAGCACTGCCTGGAGTGAACTTGCATGGCAAAGACTGCTCATTGCCTGCTGACTGACAAGGTGGGGTGAATGTTTCTCCAGCTATACAACCATCGGATGATCAACTAGCAAGTTAGAAAAAGGAGAAGATGTAGTGAGAAGATGTGTTCATACTGAAGTCTTTATTTAGATTTGTAATAGGAGACAAAATTTCTTGAATTAGTTCAAAGATTCACTCCATGAATTGGAAGTTGTTGCAGCGTGGCAGAAGATTGTGTTCTGGGATGCTCCATAGAGACCAAATGGGGAAATTGTCTGCATTTCGGTGTATAAGTATTGAGCTCAATTTGCAGCTCGAAATCAATGAAAACTGACTAAAAATAACTCTGAAGAATGTGCCATAGAAATTGTCTTTTTTGATAGGGGAAGGTAGATAGTTGCTAGAGAAGGAGCTGTTAGTTGCTAGAGAAGGAGCTGTAAGCTCACACCCCACACCCTCTGGCACCATTTCCCTATCGGGAAGGGCACAGGGGAGGCAATTTCACTCTCATGGAAAGTTCTGAAAGTGTGATGTAATTCACACACACTGAAAGTTGTGCTGACATAGGCAAGACTGGCCTAACTGTAATGCTTAGCAAGGAGTCCTTAAAAACAATTGAGGTAGTAAAACAGTGCATATAGATAAAGCAGAGCCATAAAGTTACCTGAGAAAACCCCTGTCTCCATGCAGGAGACATGGAAAGCAGGTCAGCATGCTTTGGTTTTGTGTAGACTGTATAGTGTGACACCTGAATGTGCAGGAAACAACTGGGTAGATAACGGCAGGTGTAAGGAAAAGAGACTCAGAGGTCACTAATAAAGAGAAGCATGTAAGTTTTACTGAAGTCGTTCCAACAGTGCTGTGTGTTTTGGACTAAAAACACCAACGTTTTTAGATTCAGAACTCAAGTTACTTCTATACTTCAATATTCTGTTCTTCATTTTGGCCCAGAAATTTATGGATTATTTTTTCAAAACCACTATTCAAATCTCTTCTGTTACCTGTGTTTGGTTAGAGATTCTACTGGCCTCGGCCAGTGCTCTGTTACTGAAATTGGAGTTTCTTCTTCAGACCATGCTTTTAGTAAAGAAGACATTTGCAGCTCTGTAATTCACTGTTATTTTTCAAGCATAAAACTCATTTTGCACGCAGTAATCTCGCAGTCTTTGGATTGCAGGAGCAAAAGTATCAAACACTGTTCTATAACTTTTCCCGATCCATATGCCAGCTTTTCCTTATGCTCCACACAGGGACATCTTCAGTGGAGTGAAATGATGTCCAGGAGTGCAGGACACAGACCCCAGCTTGTGACAGCCACATGCAGGACACCAGGGTTTAGGCCCAGTCAACTGCCAATTGCTGTTTTGCTCTTTTTTTGCTGTAATTTTGTGTTTGCTGCTGCAGCAGTGGCTGAGGATCTCGGGTGAGTCAAGAGATGTCAGCAATCGCTTCTGCCTGAGCCAACGTGCAGCCAGGCACAACAAAGTCTGGCTGATTGTTGGATGGCTTTGGTCCTCCCTCACTTCCTCATCCCTGGGAATTTTGGAGAGGGTGACTGATGAGGGAATTCTGTTCTTTCTGCATGTCTGAGTTTGGCCTAACTGACAGTGAGCAGACAGGAAGGAATGAGTTTACTGGCACGTCTCTGCAAATTTAGCACTCTCCTTAACTTTCGTTTTCACCCTCAGATGGTCAGACTGGGAAATTTTCCACCCTGCCCTGCCATCGTTTGACATTCAATCTTCCACTGGAGAGCAGGACATGGCAAACAAAACATTGAGCTTTCCACACTAAACTGCTGCTTTAAGCGTACCTTAAATCTGCAGAAACTAAAAAGGAGTCCAGACAGGGCTGGGATCCTACTTTTATTTGCATATTTTCAAGTGCCAAGGCCTGGATCTTTTATTTTGCTTTTGGTAGAGTTGTTATCTCCACTTTATCAGGAACATTTTGAAATAATAAAGAAGCCAATGAAGAAGGGGCTAGAGTTAATAGTGAATATTTTAAAGCCCTTAAAGGAATAGTCAGCAATCAGAACATGAACAACAACCAAAAAAAAACCCACGAGTTGCCATCTTACAAAGTTTAGGGGAAGATTCAAACCAAGCAAATTTTCTTTGGGAAGTGAAAAACCAAAGCAGTGTAAAAGAAGATGACTGATGGTAGTCAATGAGGGCAGATATTTGGGAAGAACCATAGTTATTGTTGTTATTAATTGTACCTTTGTCAGAAACCACCAGAAGTGAGGGAAATCCTAACAAATCCGAGATGATGAGTGTTTACAGAGGCTGCAGTACTGTATTTATTGTGCTGTCATGTGCAGCAGTGCTGCAAGAGACATCTCAGACAACAGTTAAATTAGGAAAGGGAGTTAGAAAGAGCTCAGTAATAACCTGTGAAATGTTGGGACAGTTGGACATCTCTTTGGGTTCCCTGAAGTTGGGAAGATCAGCCCTCATTGTCACCAACTTCGCCTCAGTGTAGTAGTTCTTTGAAGACTCAGAATGCCCCGATCTCAGAGGAGCAACCTAACAACCAGAGCTTGATTTGTAAATGTTTTCAGGAATATGACTTCTTGAGCTCATGCAGAATCTTGCAGATATGATGAGTATTATAATATCAGACACAGAATGTGACTCACTTGGAAGGAAATTGCAGAGAGACGATTGTTGAGGCTACAGACGATCAGACACTCAGAAACAAAGCAGAATTTAACTCAAGATGACAGCATTGAATAGGTCAAAGTCTGCTCTGAAAGGGCACCTCTTTCATCAAAGTTAATGCAAGGAAAGCAACAAGTTTTTGCACTCTGATATGGCAGAGGAAGAAGTGTCTGTGCAAAAGTAGGAAATATGGGTAGAATTGGTTTTCTGAAGGAAAAACCTTCCAAGCCCTGTAGAATATCTGTAGAAGGAGTGCCCAGTGAGCTTGTTTAGCTAATTTCTGGTCCACCTCAGCAATGAATGGTTCTCTCTTGTTCTTACTGTACAGAGGGAGTTTTATTATTGATTTCAAGTGAGTGAAAAAACAGGTCCCAGCTGTGCAACTGGAGGGATTAAGCAGTTCCCCTGAATGGCTGTACTTCAGCCAATCCTTTTAACAATTCTCCTAAGGAAAGATGTTTCTCCTCCTCTGGTTATCCCAAATCTGATTTTTCCTTTCCAATCCCTACATGACCTTTCCTAGATTTCAGCAGTCCCAATCACAGGGAAATAAGGAGGGTAAATATTAAAAGCTTAGAACTCACTGAATTCAAATAAACTTCTACTAAGACATGTTCTTTCTTACAGTACTAGACATTATGATTCTCCATGTTCTATAGAAGAAGGAGGTTAATAAGAATGGGAACGATGCAAAGAGAATTTTTTAAAACCTGTTACAAAGTAGCAAATGCAAAGAAGAATGTAAAGGCAGAATTTTCTGGCATGGCATTGAGTGGCACAGCTCTCACCCATCATTTCTGCCTGCTGATTACATCTGTCTGATGACAGGAATATTTTAAACAAAGGGATTCACCTGCTAATTCTGATGAGAGGAAAGGCACCACATTAAAGAAAAATCAAGCTATGAAAATTCATGAGCAGTGGATGCTAAGCAGCACAGGCCTGATAAAGCCAAGCAGATGAGTGGTCAGAAAGCACAGGTCTGTTTATCAAGAGATTCATCTCTAGCAATCCTGGATGGGATGCATACAGGGGATCTCATGCATGAACGTGTGTGCACAGCACTTGTTTTGCCTCTAGAAATGCTTTACACAATCATTTCATTCAACATACACAATATGTTCATTTTCAAATAGAGAAGCTAGACACAGAGAGAAGAAAACACCTTGTCCAAGCTTGCCCAGTAAGAGTGACAGATGAGAAAAGAACATGCATTTCCTCATTTCTCTGGCTGCTTTATGCCTCATTTCTGTAGATCTTTGGTCAGCAACTATAAATCTTTCCCTAGTTATCAGTGTACTTCATTTGACTCATATCAGTCAGCAGATTTATGTCATCTTTAATTTGTAAACAGTTTCCTTAAACAGCCATACATAATACCAATAAACAAGTAAGGCAGGTCAAAATCCTTGTTGGGGCACTATCTGGCACCACCCTCATGGGCTGCAGGTGCCTGACAGCACTGGGCCCTGCTGCCAGCCCTGTCCCAAGGGGTTTCTGCCTTCCAGGCTGCAGGGGGAAGCCTGGTTTTGTAAAATGTACGTGTCCACATGTTGTCTTACATTGAAAATCAGCTCAGCAATCCTATCTTCCTCGTCCAGCTGTCCCCCTGATATTCCCACAAACAGCATGATGGGAATGGTTTGTACTTCAGGAAGTTGCAGTTTTCCTTCCAGTATCCCCAATGTTTTGCAAAAGCACCAAGGGACAAATCTCACAGGCAGCAACAGGCAGAACAGGGGACTCTGGAGAGCAAGAAATTCTACAAATACTCTCTTGAGAAAGATCCTTTAAAACTTGATCAGAAGGAGGAAGTATATGTATGCAAAACTTAAAATACCTGTCCTTAGTTATAAGCGTATGGTTAAATGCTTGCCTGGCCTGTATTGTAAAGCTCCACAGCTCTGTAACATTTCTCTTGAAGCTGCTCACTCTCTTCCTACAGCCACAGGCATTTACAGGAGGTGCCTGGAGACTGGCCACACAGGGATAACCACTGTAAGAAGCCCTTCAGCATTTATTTCTTTTAATTATAACACTTTGAGCAGGCCTGCAGTGTTCAGTGTGATACTTTGGCTTTTCCAGGAGCACAGGCAGGAGTCAAGGCTGCAGCATGCCAAGGGATAGAAAGGGATGCTGACAGCATCAAGAGCTGCCTCATACAGGTTATGTAATGCTGCTCACGCAGCAGACACGCACCCTCCACTTCTCCAAGCAATACAGGACAAGATCAGGGGAATCCCCGATTTTACTATCCATGTCCAGCCTTCCTCAGAGCTATTTTGCATACACGGTCCTGCACTATAAAAATGCTTTTGACTCCCGGGAGGGATACAGAGCCTGAGAGGTGACAGGCACGACTCTGACAGAGAGGAGTCTCTCCTGGCAGGGTTGGGACGCCTCTCACAAAAGCATGGTAAGGAGAACCATGTCCAGGTATTCATTCTGTCATTCATTTACTGCAGCTCACAGATAATTATATGGCAAACTGTATCTTTTTCTCTGTATTAGGAGCAAAGTGTCAGACTGTGTCTCCTGCTCTAGTTCCAAGCTGTCCAGCTGCTCTGAAAACTTTGTTCCTTTCTGTGGATTTAAAGGTTTGTGCATGTAACAGGTAACACTGTCAGTGCTATCCACAGAACCCTGCGGAGCAGGACACAAAGCGGCTTCTTGCTCTGAGTGCCAGTGAAGGAAAATGTGAGTCTACTCTCTTTCTTTTTGCTTTTTCTTATTAGCTTTCTTTTTTTCTGTTATTATTTTTTGTCTTTTTTCACCTTTTCCTAATTTTCTTCCTTTTCCTCTTTTTTCTCCCTTTGTATTGTTTTCCTCTTTTTCCTTTTCCTTTCTTTCCTTCTTTGTTTCTTTCTTTTCTTCCCCCTCTCCACTTCTTCTCTCTTTTGCCCCCGTATTTTACGAAATTATATAGGCACATCACAGCATTTTTATTGCAGAATAATAATTTATATTTTTTTCCTATTTTGTAACTGTAGAGAAATGCTTATTACACATTATTTCTCTCACCTGGAGTAGTAAAAAATCCTAACACCTTGTAGTTTCTGCATAGACAGTTGGATGGATTTCTCATGTGGCTTTACAGCAAGACAGAATTTTCAGAGCCCAGCATAAATTTAACTTTTACTACAAAAGTAATATAAATATCAAAATAAGGCATCATTTACATCAAGAATATGTGACAATGTCTATTTTCTTCTTTTTTCTCTAACTTTTTGGAATCATCAGGTTTTGATTTCTGTTCTGAACCAGATTCAAATGCTGGGGCTAATTCTGTTTAACCCTGCAATTTGCTGTCTTGATTTTTCTCTTTTGTCACACCTTCCCTAGCACAAAATCCATCTTAGGTTCCGAAATGAGCAGAAAATGTATGTTAAAATGAATTGCATAAACTTTATACACTCTTGTGTAAATGCTGAGTTACATTGAAATAAGTGCTGTGGCTCTTAGAAACCACAGAGTTCAGCCTCTCAGAATCCTGTTGGTCTCTAGCAGGTGGATACACTGCAAAATGTTTCAGTTCATTTATGAACAAGATTATTTTCATTACTGTGTGAATAACACAGCAAGGTTTCACATTGCTTTTCTAAGCTCGTGGTCTGCTCAGACACCAGTATTTGCTGCTTTACACGACCGGGGGTCATATGAAATTCTCTTGCCAGTATTTTAGAATAGTACATGGTTGTACATAAAGTGTTAGTTTTAGTATCACTATCTTAAGAATCAAGTAATTTTCATTTTAAACACAGGATGTTAGATCAGATCACTTAGGCTGGTGAGTTTCTCAGAGATGTTAAAGGGAGTTGCCTTCTTGGGTAAAAACTGACCTTGTTGGGTTTTTTATGTCCTTAGAAGTGTTCCCACATCACAAGGTTTCAGCACAGCGAAGTAAAACCACAAAAAAAAGCATACAAAATGCTGTGCCCGTGGCACTTTGTGTTCAAATCTCACGGTGCCAAGAGCCGGTATCCCAAAGAGAAGGATATCAACAACAACGTGGAGAAAAATAGGAAGATCCATGGGTAAGATCCTGGTTTTTAATGGTTTCATAGTTTATCTTTGATTTGAAAAGGGAAGATATTAAGTGGTTTGGGTCCTGGAGAAACCTGTAATGTGTTTCCAAAATACTGATATTGACCAAAGAACTGTGGGTCTCTGGGTGGTGTAACTTGGTAATGAACATTAAACACTTGTGTTAAACAGTCATTGAGGGTAATAAATCATCTTGTTCTCCCTTTCATAGTCTTAAATTTATTTGGTGTGTTATCATGGTTTCAGGTATTCTAACTCTCAGGAGCTGTGTATAAAAATAATAAAGTGTGTATAAAAATAGCAGAGTGATTATTTATACTGTAATTAAGTTGGTGA
Organism: Cyanoderma ruficeps; assembly: GCA_008694505.1. NCBI lineage: Eukaryota > Metazoa > Chordata > Aves > Passeriformes > Timaliidae > Cyanoderma > Cyanoderma ruficeps. The sequence goes on along the minus strand of VZDJ01000038.1, from coordinate 6,331,998 downwards.
AGTAGTTCTGTGATGCAGTTCATACACAACGCTGTATAGAGTAAGTTGCACATGCATCTTAAATTTCTCAGTCTTCAGGGTGTTACTTATTTCGGGTTTCATATCCTTCCTTTCCTTCCACGCAGTGCTCTGGGAAGGGGGTACTGTGCCTTTACTACTGAGTCCTGCCCACTGCTGGGGTATGGGCTCAGGACATATTTCAGTGACAGCACTGAGCACCTCCTGCTGATGCTGAGAGCAAAGCATAACATAAAGCACCTTATCTTGTGCTGACTTTTCTTTCTCTCTGTTGAAGCTCAGAAAAAGATGATGCCAAAGTGCACGATCCAAGCACGAAGCAGATGGAGAGGCCGCCCACTGTAACTCCAGCAAAGCCCAGTGAGGGAGGAGAGGTCTGTTCCCAGCATCATTGTTTGATAGTAACAGTTCACAGGAGTGGTGCTCGCTGCTCACAGCTGCTCCACGTTCTCCTGTAAGGTCCGACTGTGGCTGCAGGAGGTCAGGACTGCTGGGACATCTTTGGGTGAATGTTCTTTTCTGACAAAAATGGAGCATTGATAAGACTTAAAGGAAGAGGTGACCCCGTGGGGACTGGGATGCCCGATTCCTTTATATACGTTTGCAACCCTGTAGTAACAAACCTATCCTATCTCTAAAATTGGTTGACTATTTTCCTGAGACTGTGATTATAATGCTCAGAGATACTCAGAGGACTTACTGAAATTATTAAGGTATCTGTAGTGGCAGACACTGTTCGATTAGTACAAAAATAATTTTTTCCCCGCATTTCATATCAAACTCAGATATTAGCTCAGTAGTTTTGTAGTCAAATAATCATGTTGGAGCAGATCACATTTATATCTAGTTTATTGAATTTAATCTGAAATACTTTGATATTAACATTAACTATAAAGTGAAACTGAAAGATATTCAATAGGTCTGAAGACCTATGTATGCATTTTCATCTGTTCTCTGCCCAGAATCTCTCTCCAAATGGCATCAAAGTTTCAAACCAAATATCAGGATGTCCAAGACATGTAAATGTAAGAAACTTGGAAAATGGATCCAGCTTTCTTGACACACTACACCTGACTGCAAAAGAGGTAAAATATAGAAATATGAACAGGGGGTTTTCAGAAATTTTAAAAGATACAGAGTGCAACATTGTTTTTTGACATGTTATTGTTTTTCAGGTTATGAATTGCCGGAACAAAGCCTGCCAAGGGTCACTCATGACTCCAAAGAGCATGACGAGAGGTACCAGAGATGGGCCAGTTCCACTGGAAGAACTTTTACCTCAGGCAATAGACTTCCTTAAGCAGTACTACAATTCATTTAAAGAGTAAGTCAACTTGATTTTTGGTATAAAATCCTCTACCTACCTGTCTGTCTGTGAGCCTCCACGAGGGTTTGGTTTCTTCACAGCTCTTGGTAACTATCCTGTTACATAGCATGCATTCAAAACTACATAAGGACTGTTAAGAATGCTAAATAAAACTGTCATTGCACTTCATGTGCTCCCTCTGCCAATCCAAGATCTTGGAAACACAGGGAAGGACTCAGGGCCATGCACTCCTCAGCTTCATCCCTTTGGAGTGTGCTACATTCCAATGTGTTGAGGTCTCTCTGCCAGAGTGTTGCCTTCTGTTTTCTTGGGATTAGCTGCACTCAGATCAGTCCCAATGTGGGTAATGCCTTTTGTTTGTGCTGTTCCAAGTATCTTTTCTCTTGTTCCTCTCAAGGCTTTAGCCAAAGATTGGAAGGCCAGTGTAGCTTCTCCCCCTTGCTCTGTGCTATCAACATAACTCACTGAGCATTCTGAGAGGGGTTTGTGTTTTCACAAAAACGGCCATGGTGCAGAGGCATCTTGTTGCAGGAAATGCTGGAAGAGCTTGTTGATGTCCAAGGGCTTGCAGTGACATTCCACATGATGAGCTTTCAAGCAACAGTTCAGTGTTTGCTCATCCCGTTAGAAAACATTATCAAACTTTCAAAGGGACTCAGCCACATAATGGCCACTTCTTTAGACACTTTGAACTCCTTGCAAATCTTTCCTCCCTCTGAATCTGTCTGAAAGTGCCTGTCTTACATACAGGCTGTCCTCACCAGCCTATTGCATTTGCACATCCCTGTGTCTCTGCTCATGGCTGTTTGATCACATTGATTTACACTATCTCACATGCTTGCCCTTGATCTTTCATCTTGCTGAAAATGTGAAAACTCTCAGACAGTGCAGGCTATTTTCATTCTGTCTGTAAGACAACAAAACAATTTTTGTCTCTGAAGCGATAAACATTTTCTAATGTTTTGACTTCACTCTCTGTTATCAAACTCAAGAATTTTAGAGTTGGTTTTACTGACAAAGGAATTGCTCAGCACTTCCTTTTAGGAATGAAAATCTTACTTTACTCAGAAGAGCTGTGGCCTTGTGAACACAATGGAACTTGAGAAGACAGTCGCTCAGCCCACACAAGCCCTGAAACTCACCTGTTCTCTGGTTTTCATTTCCTTGTGATTTTTTTTAAAATTAATCTAGAATATCCAAATTTAAACCAAAAACTTACACAGAATAGCTTGTGGCCAATCTCTGCATGTATTGGGTGGTGAAAGGATGGTGTCACAACTTAAATTTCTACTGTGTTAGTTTCTTCATGGGGCCCATAAGCTGTGTACTTGGACTCCATAAGGACAAGTCTTAAATTCCGAAGCCAAAACATAAAGAGAACGTTTGCACTTTGAATGAAATTATCATTGTTTCTTTTCATGGCTGCTTCCTGTTCAAAAGGTCAAAAAATGAAGAACATCTGGCCCGGCTGGAAGCAGTGACCAAGGAGATAGAAACAACAGGAACCTACCAGCTGACAAAGGATGAGCTGATCTTTGCTGCCAAGCAGGCCTGGAGGAACGCGCCCAGGTGCATCGGGAGGATCCAGTGGTCCAATCTGCAGGTGAGCTGTGATCTACACCTAAGCTCTAGCCAAGCAGTCCTCTGCTGTGGTTCAGAAGAATGTCCTTTCCTTTGCTAGAACATGTCACTCCTTCGGCTGAGGAGGACTCCCTCCTGTCCATATCAGGAGATTGCTTTCTTTATAGTTCTCTGCTTCATGGCTGAATGAAAATGTGTAGCAGCATAGAAACCGGGTGTGTCATGGATCCGGCTGCATGTTTTGGTCGTTGGTGGATTGTTATGGGTGAAAATGATGCATTTCAGAACTATAAAAATGAACCTTTCCTAGTGGAGTCACAATGTTTCCATTCCTTAAGTGCATAGGAAAAATAACAACTTTGCATTACTGTTTCAAAATTAATCTTCTTCTTTACATTTCTGTTGGAAACACACAGGTGTTTGATGCACGGGACTGTAAAACAGCCAAGGAAATGTTTGAGCATCTCTGTAATCATATTCAGTATTCCACAAACAATGGTAATATAAGGTAAGTCTCTAATTTTAATTTTAAACAACAAAAATCACATCCAGATCTGGCATCAAAAACACATGAAATGGTGTATCTAAACATTTTGACAACTTGTCTCTGCTCTTTATTTTCCTGGTACCTACGTTTTCCTCTCATGTGTTCCATCAACCATCTTGAAAATTTATAACTTTCACGGCTGATGTTACAAAACCCCTTGCAGTTCCTGGAGAAAAGAGATGATTTGAAGGTTTGGGGAGGTGGGTAGAGAGGAGGAGTGACCTTAGCAATGTAAAAGGTTTCCTGTTGGTAGCAGTTTCCGTGTGAGCAGTGGGGATGTGCTGAGGTGTGTGCTGTCCCCTGGGCAGGTCGGCCATCACAGTGTTCCCGCAGAGGACAGACGGGCGGCACGATTTCCGTGTGTGGAACAGCCAGCTGATCCGCTACGCCGGCTACACACTGCCCGATGGCTCCGTGCTTGGGGACCCTGCCACCCTGGAGTTCACCCAGGTGCTGCTGCTGCCCACCTCCCTGGGGAGAAACCTCACGTGAGGAGTGAATGGGATGTTCTGCCCCACAGGTTCTAGGTGCAGGCTGGAACAATAATCTCCTACAGTTCTGATAGAACAGTGTTGCCCTCCATCTCAGAACAGGGTGAGCTAATACTGTCAGGAGACATGACCAGGGACACAACCGTACTTCATCGGCATGACTCAACATTGTTTGAATGGCAAAGAGAACCTTTTTCACTTAGAATTTACCTCAGCAGGTTTCAGAGGGTTAAAATTCTTTTGTCTTCAGATCTGAAGGGAAAACCTGAAAAGAACACAAAATGTGCTTTCTGTATTTGCAGTTGTGCATCGAGCTTGGGTGGAAGCCGAAATATGGCCGCTTTGATGTACTTCCACTTGTTCTCCAAGCAAATGGCCAAGACCCAGAAATATTTGAAATACCTCCAGAAATTATCCTCCAAGTGCCAATGGAGCATCCAAAGTAAGCACACAAGATTTAGATAATTGCATTCTTGCCTCTGCCTCACCTTGGCAGGTTATTGGGCTGAGCCTGTGGCAGTTGTTTTCTTTGTCAGGATGAAATGATGGTAAATCATCCTGAAAGATAAAATGCCTGTTAGAACAATGAAATGAGATTTGAATTAAGGAAGCAAATTACAGTTTCGTTGGAAGTCTTTTTTCCCAACCTACATTTCAATTATATTCAGAATTTAAAAAATCTTAATTTCTTATGCTAGAGTAATACACATGTAACATTGCATTCATAACGGTGTTTATTGCCTTTCTCTTATTGTTTTTCTCTTCTTGTTTGCTTTGGGACTGGCCTGCAGATTGCAGAACTCTGTAATATGGTTCTGCAGTTCCTGTAGCTGGTGATTCCCAAATACTTCACTGAAAACTGCTGTGAGTTTCTGCAGACCCTGGTCCAGGGGTTCCTCCTAGAATTGGTACTCTTCATCTTCCTGGGCTTTTCTGGTTTTCGAGGAAAAGACACGCAAATAATAACTCAAGCTGCTTGTTTGGCAGGTACGAATGGTTTAAGGAGCTGGGCCTGCAGTGGTATGGGCTGCCTGCTGTGGCCAACATGCTGCTGGAGGTGGGAGGGCTGGAGTTCACCGCGTGTCCTTTCAATGGCTGGTACATGGGGACAGAGATTGGAGTGCGGGACTTCTGTGACGCTCAGCGCTACAACATCCTGAAGGTACCTGCTGGAGGGGAGCTGGGCTGGCTGCAAAGGGAGGGAACTTGCTGCACCAACACTTTTGGATGAGAGACACTACCAGTGTTCACTGGGATGGGAGGGAACCACTCCCTGCTTTATGAAGCTGAAACATCTTTAAGAACCAGAACGCCAAAATTCCAGTTTACCTTTAATCTCAGGTGTTTCTGCTGCCATCACTTTCCCCAACATGAGACTGACTCTTTCCCCTTCTGCATGACTTTTTCCTGATACAAAGTGGATGAGGTTGAGAATCATGGGGTCTAGGTTCTATATAGTAAATTTCCTTTTCCCTTTTCTCTCTCTTTTTCACATGTAGGAGGTAGGGAGCAGAATGGGACTGGAAACAAACAACCTGTCATCATTATGGAAGGACCGAGCTGTTGTAGAGGTCAATGTGGCTGTGCTTCACAGCTTCCAGGTAAATCACTGAGTGTGGGATCTGGAGAGACACTGAACACTCACTGTCCCTTTTTCCTCTCACTCAATGGGGACGGCATTATGATTCCAATAGAGTTATTCTTGATTTACACCTGAGAAAGTAGAGGAAACCATATTTCCTCACAGGTAAAGGTAGAAGAAAGAGAAAAAAGAAAAGGAAGTTAAAGGGCAAGATTTTTTATTCTTTTAACATATTTATCTACGTTTGAAAACTTATGTAAAGCCATTGGATTAATATATTTCATTTTCAATTACAGTTTAACATACCATAACAATATAAAAAGTGCATAAAAGTGCGTCAGAGGCTTTGCAGCATGCATTCCCAGTGCTGCAGAGGTAAAATGCTGATGTTAAAGAAAAGATCTAAGAGTACCTAATCAAAGGCCTACACCCCAATCTGTATCTTTATAGTAACTGCTGACAGTATTTATTTCCCATAAATACTCCCTTGACTCTGAGTAAAGTCCTTGAAATATTGACCAAAGCAAGAAGATTACTTTAGCCACACTAGGTAGAAGGGCAGACTAGGGTTTTTAATGCATGTTTTTCTTTCTGCCACTGTTGCAGAAGCAGAATGTGACCATCATGGATCACCACTCGGCCGCCGAGTCCTTCATGAAGTACATGCAGAGCGAGTTCCGCGCGCGGGGCGGCTGCCCGGCGGACTGGGTGTGGATCGTGCCGCCCATCTCGGGCAGCATCACGCCCGTGTTCCACCAGGAGATGCTGAACTATGTGCTCACGCCCTTCTATTACTACCAGGTACGCATCATCAAAAGAAAAACCGACTCCAGCAGACAACCTCAGCAGTGCAGGTGCAATACAGGACTGAGGGAGTCTGGGTGCCAAGCCCAGGTTCCTGAAAGTTCACTAGACAGATTCAAAGGTAGCAGACAGCAGCTATTTTATGTGGGAGGCGCTGTTAGCTCTGTTGAATTCTCTGGCTCTAAGTAAAATGCAGTTTAATGCACCAGAGACTGATTCCATATTTTTCCTCAGAGGATTGTATATAGAGATTCAATTTGATATGGCCCCTTCAAGATACACAAATTGTTTATATACTATTTTTCATTCCTTAGCTAAAGCATAACTTTTTTTTTAAAGGTGGATGCATGGAAAACACATGTGTGGCATGATGAGACCCGGAGGCCAAAGAAAAAAGAAATAAAGTTTAGCATCTTGGCAAAGTAAGTTGTTCAAATAAGATTCTTCATGCTTTGTCCAACTATTCTATTCTTGTAATGTTTCTGGTCTACTTCTTTAAAAAAATTGTTACAGTAGGGACCCCTTCAGTGGTCTGAATCATAGCCTTATCTATCCAGCCTGAGGTAACATTCCTATCTAAGGTTCTTGCTCAGGGCTATCTAGAGTGTGTTGCTTCTGAACCATCTTCCAAAGAAAAGCCATGCTCAAGCTCAGTCTTTCCTGGCTTGTTTGTGAATCAACCTGAATTAGTGTAGCTCCATCCCACGCTGTGTGTGACGGTTGTTTCCCCAGGGCTGTGCTCTTTGCGTCCTCACTGACGCGAGGAGCCATGGCCACCCGGGCCAAGGTCACCGTGATCTACGCCACGGAGACGGGCAAGTCAGAGACCCTCGCCAACAACCTGTGCAGCCTCTTCAGCTGTGCCTTCAGCACTAAGGTGAGCAGGACAAACCACCCACACCACCTGCAGACAGGAGCTTGGCTTCTGCAGGCTTTTCCACTCTCCAAACCTCTGTTTTGAACGTTCTGTAAATACAAGTTGGACTAGAATTTTGATTTTGTATTCATTTAGTATAATGCCGTGCAAGTTTGGTCAGCGGTCATCTGAGATACCCAAGGCTAGTTCTTATGTCTGCTAGCAATGTCTCATGAGCTTTTTTCCTTCCAGATTCTGTGCATGGATGAGTACAACATTTGTGACCTGGAAAAAGAAACACTTCTTTTAGTGGTTACTAGCACTTTTGGAAATGGAGATTCTCCAGGTAACGGAAAGGTAATGTTCACCTCAGAAGTGTGTATGAGACTCACTTAAAGACCACAGACAAACCTTTCATTTATCTCATGTCCTTCAGTAAGATATGGATCAGGTTTCAAATCAGAGTATTCTTTTTTAAACCAGAGTGTTTTGCTAACCTTAAATATTTTATGTATTTTTTATGCAGACTTTTAAGGACTCCTTGCTCAGACTGAAACTGCTGAAAAATAAAATCAGGTAAAAATACTTTGTTGTTTGATTTGCGTGTGATTGAGTCCTTTAGTACTCCATAATGGCATAACACAGCAATCTTCTTTTCATCTCCTTCTGCAGATATGCTGTGTTTGGGCTGGGGTCCACCATGTACCCAGAGTTCTGTGCCTTTGCTCATACCATTGACCAGAAACTGGCCCAGCTCGGGGCTTCCCAGCTCACTCCAATGGGTGAAGGGGATGCACTCAGTGGGCAAGAAGAGGCTTTCCGCAGCTGGGCAGTCAATGCTTTCAAGGTGAATACAGAAACACATATCCTAGTCATTCGTCCATTCATTTCAGTTCAGTTCCCATAAAAATGAGGGAATATGGAAACCAAACATCTGAATTTATGTCTGAATTTGGAACTCCCCTCTTCTCTACTGCTTGCCTAACTTGGAGAGAGAACTGGGTCCCTTTTCTATCATATTTTAATATCTGCACAAAATTGTGTGAACCCTTTTGGATAATGGAATGCTCAGTATGAACCAGTGTAGCATCAAACATCTGAATTTTTTGCAGTAGATCTTTTTTAGCTATACTGTTATAGAAGTGGAACCTTACTGAACTCACTGAATGCACACACCAGGGGCACTAAAAACCAGCAATCTATGAAACTGATAGCTCCTTATTAGGATTATAACATTGCTAAGAATATATTTTTTTACTGTGAATAGCCTTTATTTCTGTGGTTTTTTATCTAGACTGCCTGTGACATTTTTAATGTCCGTGGGAGAGACAGTATTCAGTTGCCTAAGATCTACACCTCTGAGGAAGGCTGGGACCCTGCCAATTACAGGCTAGTGCATGACTCCCAGCCCATGGACCTGGCTAAAGGTACTGCTCCCACCTTCCCCTCCCTCTGTCTTTGCTGCTTCAGAGGGGCTGAACTGTGAAGGTTTCTCAGAAGTGCCCTTGGCCCTGCTGGATGGTAGAATGCATATATTGAAGTACGTGGTCAGATTTAAGACGACACTGGTTTACATTGCATAAGTTATCTTTTCCAGCACGGTAACACTGGAACTATCACACCTTTGGACAGCCCCAGAGGAACAAAGCTGAGATGAACTGCTTTTGGTCAGGGAGTGGGGCACACACAACTGACTGATGGTTGGTCACCTTCCAGGGAAAGTGTGGTTCAGTTTCGCCTCTGCACATTATTTGAAGATATTTTAAACAAACCTAATCACACAATTACCAAGAGTCATATCCTCTTTTCTCACCAGCTCTTGCAAGCATTCATGGCAAGGATGTAATTCCCATGAAGCTGAAATTCAGGGAGAATCTTCAAAGTTTGAAGTCCAGGTATGCTACCTCATTCTTTTGAATATTGCAATACTACATTTTACTAAAATATTATCCATCTAAAGTGGCTGGTTATAAACATCTTCTCCCTGCAGTTATTACAAAAATATATAGGAATTTTGTACTGTCCTTAGTAGAATCATGTGAGCTGTGCAGTCTGCAGTGGGGGCAGCACTTCCACTGGCTGACTCCAGGCATGTTTATTCTGTACTGGAGAGACCAGGCAGAACTTCAGCACCCAGTTGGTTTGGATACAAGTACTTCACATGCCTGGAATCTGATTTGTTTAAGTCTCTGTGAAGCCTTAAGCTGGTCTGGTATTTGGTAATGAACACAAGGGAGCCCTTGCCAACTGCCACTGCAGATTTATTCCTTTCCTGTGCAATCCAAGGGAAACCCTGTCCATGTAACCAAGATCTGTCTCATTTCTCTTTCTGTGCTATCCAGTCGTGTTACCATTCTGGTTAAACTTCACTGTGAGACAAATCAGGAAGTGCACTACCTTCCCGGGGAGCACGTCGGGATTTTCCCAGGCAACCAGGCAGAATTAGTCCATGGCATTATTGCACGTGTCAAGGATGCCCCTCCAGCTGATCAGATTATCAGGCTTGAAACCTGCATTGATGGTGAGTTGGGTCTCTAGACAAAACAACAGAGGATGTTGGACAGATCCCCTTAAAATTCCTAAGATTTTTTTGACTGAATTTGATTCTATGATCATTCTCTAAAGTTGCGATAGGATTTTGTTGCTGCTTTTTAGTTCTTCTTGTAATTCTTGGTTCTGATTTTGGCCTTTCTAGCAAAACCATGATTTCATCAGGGTTTGCAGAGGTACCTGAGGTGACACTGTAATTCAGTTGCTGAATTGGCCATTGACTGCAGTTACATTAATCAATAGTTTGCTTACTGTTGCTATTTGTAAGAGTCCTAAAATAGGCTTATATGTCCTACCCATCTTTCCCATACTAGTAGGAACAACCATAGGATTCTGGAACACGGAAAGACAGTTTCCCCAAGTGAAAGACTGTGACTTTCCAAGTAGTGTTCTGTTGTCATGAAGTTTTCTGTGTCAGATCCATCCCTTACAAAATGTTCAAACCCTCACAATAACGTCTTTCCGAAGGGCCCTGTGGTCTAGACCTGTTGCACCCTCACCTGAAGGGGTATTTTGAAGGACAATGAGTTTTGCAAAGCTCTACAGCTGTCAAATAGCATGGGTGTTGCTAAGTGTCCTTTCCTTTCCCTCATTTCCAGGTGGATACTGGACAAGTCACAAAAAGATTCCAGCCTGCACACTACCCCAGGCTTTGACATACTTGCTTGATATCACTACTCCACCCTCCCAACAACTGCTAAGAAAACTCTCCCAGCTGGTGACAGAGGAAGGAGACAAGAAGAGGCTGGAGATGTTGTGTCAGGTGAGCCTTAGGGCTGCAGTTTTGTTTGCAGTACTGTGCACTGGGCCCTCTGATGCTCTTTGTAGCAGAAACTGAAGAATTTTTTGTAGTGATGGATTTTTATGTCTCTGTTACATATTCTGTGGTCTTGGAAGCCAACCACAGTGAGAGAAAAGAGGGGTCTCGAGGCTCAGCTTGGGCGTGGGAACCAAGATCGGGTGTTTCCTGTGTGGTTCTGGGTGGGTCATTTGCCTGCCTGGTTCTCTTGCCTGGAGGTGGCTTCTGATGAGACACCCCTAAAGACCTTACACTTCGCATGTGGAGGAGCTGCAGGGGAGCTGGTAGATGTTTTTGCCAGAGAATCTGCTACCCCGACAGTCAGAGGGATGTGGCTTTAAGTAATGACTCAGAGGTGTGGTAAGTGCTGCTCCTCCTACCAGGGGCGAGTCAGGATCTGGGACTAAGGAATTTCATGGATGTGCCATGACGGGGAGCTGAGAAATGGATTCTACTTCAGTTTCTGCATCCTCATGGAGAGAACTGAGAACATTGTAGTGAGGGTTCTGAATTTCTGTGTTCAAAATTAAATTATTTCTTAGGAAACCCCAGTATTGGTCCTGGCACAGTTTTGAAAACTCTTTGTGGTTTTACCTGCATATTTAATTGAATGTAAAGCAGGAATCTTATTTATAAGTGACATTTCAAATACGTTTGCTCTCCTGAACTCAGCATGACCTGGTAACGTTGTGATGATGCCCTTTGGCTTTCAGAGCACAGAAGAATACAATAAATGGAAGTTTTACAACAGACCAAACATCCTGGAGGTCCTGGAGGAATTCCCCTCTGCTGAGGTGTCCACAGCTTTCCTGCTGACTCAGCTGCCACTTCTGAAGCCCAGGTACTATTCTGTCAGCTCCTCCTGTGACATGACAGCCAGGGAGATTCATCTGACAGCTGCAGTTGTAAACTACAGGACAAGAGGTAATGAACTGTTCTTTTCATCTCTCTCTTAATTAAATGGTATTTAGGCTACATTGTGGTTCAGGAAAAAAACCTGTCTGCCATACAGTATGAAGCATATCTGTAATAAAAAACTTATGTTGTCATACCCGCAGAATAGTACCTGTAGGGCAGGTGTTCATCCTGGGCCAAGACTTGCTAAAATCCTGCACCATCGTCAGTGTATCCGTGTTTTATAAATCATTACTAGACAAAGATTTATTCTAAACCTATGATTCTAAGTATAAACTATGCTTTTCTAAAAGCAGAGGGCTTTGGGGTGCTGACTGAGGTGTTCTGCCTTGCTCTGCCTTTAGATGGAGAAGGGCCTTTGCACCACGGAGTCTGCAGCACGTGGCTGAACACAATAGAGCTCAATGAAACTGTTCCCTGCTTCATCCGCAGGTAAAGGAAATTAAACAACACAAAGGAGAGTTCTTAGTTTAGCTTCTTCAGTGACTTTTCCTTTCTTTGGATATTTTCAAGTGACTGAGGAGTTGAAGTTGGAATAGCCTCTCTCTGAGAAGAGAGGGAATTCCTTGTCTTCCAGAGATGAGCTCTTTTACTATGCCTTACCTTTAGTAAAATCACAAATCATTAGAAAATTCTGAATTGGTTCTATTCCTATGACCCACATAGGGTCCAGTGCAGAGCAAGGAAAGGGAGCACCCAGGTCAGCCCCATTGCTGCTTTCAGTCTGGGGACTTGGGCTGTGCTGCTTAGAGTCATTCAGGCAGCTGAACATGAATTTCAGTCAGAAACCAGTTGCCTAATTAACATGTTCTTGCATTTCAGTGTCAACGAGTTCCACCTCCCGGAGGAGCCGACCAAGCCCTGCATTCTCATCGGGGCGGGCACGGGCATTGCTCCTTTCAGGAGCTTCTGGCTGCAGCGCCTCTATGACCTGGAGCACAGAGGTACCCGGGGCCGCGGGGCAGGGCTGCAGACAGGGGCTCTGCAGCCGGCGGTCAGCCCAGAGCCCCTGCAGAGATCGGCCCCCCGGGCTAGTCGGGCACTGCCCATCCACCTCCCGGAGCCCGCTTCCCTGGGCGGGGGTCGTTTGGTGACCTGGAGGGCACGGCCGTGTGCCAGTGCCTGTGCCAGTGACCGCCCCGGGCCCTCAGCCACTGTCCCACGCTGCTTTCAGGGCTCCGAGGAGGGGACATGACCTTACTGTTCGGCTGCCGGCACCCAGACCTGGACCACATCTACAGAGAGGAAACTGAGGAAATGAAGAGGAAAGGAGTCCTGAGAGACGTCTACACAGCTTACTCCAGGCTGCCTGGCCAAGAGAAAGTAAGGCTGGTTCCTTTGTTCTTTTAGGGTTAACTCCTCCAGAATCATCCCTCAAGTTAAGGTCTGGATTCTGTTCTTAAAAAAATATTAGCGTTTTGCTTCGGAGTATTGTGAGCAGGTTTGAGCTCCTTCCAATGAAGGAAAATCTCCCTGTGCACTCCAGCACAAGCAGCTGTGCTATAAATTGCTTTTATAGTTATAACTCCTCACTGCCATAGAGAGGCACGTCCAGTGCAAATAGCCTTTGAAACTAGAACTAGAATATTTTCAGAAACCTTGTATTTTCCAGGATTTGATTAGCCCGTGAGTTAGAAATGAGTTGGCTCTGGCCATTTGTCACCATTTCAATGACACAGTGACTATGGAAATTAATTTTGCATAGAAGAATCTTGACTGGACTAAACAACAGCACAAAAGTTACCCTCTTCTTAGCTCTCCTGGCAGTTAGGAGACTTCGGCAGATAGAAGAGAGAGGAGTTTTTGTTTGGTCAAGTGACAGGCCCAGCTTCCAAATCTGGGGCTTGTAAAGGGCAGCCTGAAGACATTTTTCACCTTTGCTATGGTGCAGGACAGAGCTGGAACAGACGGGGCACTCAGAACCTTGGTGCACAGAGCTGCACTAAGGATTCAGAGCAGCCAGCAGAGCCCGGTGTGCTGATGGTGTTTGTGTCCCCAGGTCTATGTCCAGGACATCCTGCAGAGGCAGCTGGAGGCCCGCGTGTGCGAGGCGCTGCACGGGCAGCAGGGCCACGTGTACGTGTGCGGGGACGTGCGCATGGCGCGGGACGTGGCGGCGGCGCTGCGGGCGCTGCTGGCCCGGGGGCTGCGCCTCAGCCAGCAGCAGGCAGACGAGTACCTGCAGCAGCTCAAGGTAGCTCTCCTCACGGGCCCTTCCCTCCAGCGGGTGGGGCACGGGGGGCTGCGCAGCCCGGCTCGGCTCCTGTGGCTGCCCTGAGCTCCTCTGTGTGGGGACAAAGCTCTGGGGGACCCCCGTGGTGCCCCCGGGACTGCCAGCACAGCTTCTGGTCACTCGGGGTGACAGAGGGACTCTGCTGCTCTGCTGGTGCACGGGGGGTCCTGGGGGTCAGCCTTGCAGGGTGTTGGGAACATCAGGAGCTTGAGGCTTTATGGTACCAACAGAGGCAAGGTGAGTTCAGCAATTTCGTGGGCCCATCACTGAGAACCCCGTGCCTGGGGCTGCTGCTTTTTGACACCCTCACCCTGGTACATTTGTACCTGGGATTCACGGACCTCCCTTTCACTGGCAGCAACAAAAGTCTGCAATCACCAGTGCTGCAAATGCAAAAGGTGTTTTGGTTACTGAACTGATGGATAAGGAGCACTGGCAGCATGTCATTCATCTCTTGGGTGTCCTTTCTTTTTGCAGAGCCAAAAACGATACCATGAAGATGTATTTGGGGCTGTGTTCCCACAGGAAGTCAAAAGAGCTTCTCAACCCACCAGCTGAAGAACAAATCCACTTGTGTTTTAGACAATACTTGCACATTTGTTATTTTCAAAAAACAAAGAGTCAAATCCTCCTTCTTACACTTGTTCAATCATGCATGTGTATAGGATTGTAGGATTTGGCTCTTAAGCCTCAGCCTTAATTAAGTAAAATACTAAATTTAACTTTTGTTGCTTTTAATACATTATCTTAATAGTGAAAGTGCAAATTATTTTTTTAATACCATCTACTCTAGTACAAATCTGGTGGGTTTTGTACATACAAGGAAAATGTAGAGTTTTGTACTAAGTTAACTAGAGCTGAAATCTTTTTTTAAAATGCACTGTTTGTCTTTGTGACCTTATTTATATCAGATTGGTTTACTTGCATATTATCTTCACTTGAAAGCAAGTGGATGGATGGTTGTGTTGCTGGGAGTTGTCTGGCCAGGTGCCTGGATCTGGAGCAGTGTTTGCAAATGAGATAATAATGTGCTGGCCCCCAGTGGCAACACCTGCTGCAGCCACCTCAGATGGATCTGCTCAGCAGGGAGCAGTGGTGAATTCTGCTTTGTGGGACTCAGGTACATGAACCTCACTGTAGTTGTTGTAACAGAGCCCATAGGAGGAAGATTCCAAAAATTCCAAAGCACTTTGTACCTTTGACTTCTATGCTCTGGTTTACTTGATTTGTCTGTAATAAAATCTGCCTTTATACTGAGACAAAGTATGTCAGTGTGGATGAAGTGGACAAAGTGTGGATCAGTGAGCCTCTTGCTCTTGGCTCCAGCCTGCAAAGGCAGAGGTAACTAAATCAGCTCTCAGGCTGTGGTGAGGTGGGTTTGGGCTCCAGCCAGTGCTCCTCCCTGAGCGAAGGGCATCTCCAGGAGTTACAGTCTGTCTGTGATCAGTTTTGCATCTTTGTTACTGCCAGGCCAATGTGAGTTTGCACCAGGGAGCGAGACTGGCTTCAAACTGCCCTCACTGTATTTGGACTTGGGCTCTTCCTAGGCCTTGCAGTTACATCAGAACTAGTTTCTTCTCTGAAATTACCAGGGCTGTGTGAGCATATTAAAAAAGCTTAAGGTGAGATTTTCCTGTCATCCCTTGTCTCCAGGAGCTGAAATCTAATGAAGGCAAAGTTGAGGCTCAAAAGTCAGCTGTGCCATGTGTGAACAGCGTGCTTCAGGACAGCCTTGGCCACAGGACCTGGGACTGGGCTGGGTTACTGATGTGGTTGTGCACCTCGCTGGGTTGGGACTGGACTGGGAGTTACAGATTAACATTTTCTGAAGCAATTAGTGGCTTGTTTAATTGACACTTAAACCAAATTTATATCACTTTGGGAAATCAGCATCCAGAACAGGCTGTGTGCCAGGGCACTGAGGTGCAGACAGACCTTTCTCTTTAGCCTGGTCCTGTACCTGCTGTTGGGTGCTGTAAAAGCCCCGGGAACGGGGCTGGGGCAGCTGGGCAAGTCCTGGGCTGGCATCATAGAACACTCCTGGCTGCCCTCCAGCCCTGAGTGCATTCCTGAGCTTTGGGGAGCACTCTGACATTGGGATATACTTGGAGCTTCATTTTCGTAACATTATTAACTGAAGGAAAAGGAACAGAACGTGTGGACAGAGTCCGTGAGTGCAGGGAGTGCTCCTGTTGTGGTTCGCCTACAACTCAGTGGGAAAGGTCAAAGCAGGACCCGGTAACACTTGCTTTATCCAGACCAAAGATTTATTCACTGAAAAGATTCCTACATATCCAGAATTCCAGTAGCATAGAGTGCACTCTTTTTTTTTTTTCCTTTTTTTTTCAGGTTGCATAAACTAATACAGAAACTGTTGTTAATTCTAACCATTTGTAATTAATTTAATAGCAGTTCTGGAAGACACTCAGTTCATAGAAAATATAAAAAAAATTTATACTGTACAAAGTTTACATCACATTTGAAAAGAAAACGTGTCCATGTTCACCATGTTACGACCATTTACATTCACTACTGACATGTGGCTCCTGTAGCAGCATTGCACAGCATTGTCACATTGACAGCTCCACCGGGACGGGCTGGGGCGGGGCGTGTGACACAAACACAACCCGGGACTGTCGCTTGGTGTGCGGGGCCGGGACAGCGCCGTGCCCCAGAGCCCCGCCGGGCTCGGCCCGCTGCCCCCGGCTGCCCAAAACACAAACGACCCCACAGACGACCCCACAGACGGTCTCCCCGGGCTGCACGGGGGCAGGGGATGAGCTTTGTGTTCAGGGCAGTTCATGGGTGTCCCACGCACCACCCAGGTCAGGCTGGATTCCAACCCCAATGTCCCCGTGAAGGGCGGGCTATGAACCGGCCCCTGTGCCAGGACTGGAGCAGGGCGAGTTCCCAGCGGGGCACATCCCAGTGGGAACACATCCCACTGTGCCCCACGGCCTGACCGGGCCCGGCGGGACACAGAGGGCTCCGGGACAGGGCCTGACCTGCACGGAGGGACAAAGGGTCACAGTCTGTGGCTGCAAAGAGCCAGGGCCCGTGCACAGCCAGGCCACTGATCCCACACAGAATGTTCCGGGTGTCCCAGCTCCCAGCCTGCTTAATACACCCAAAATGTGAGTGAGGAGCGCCCTGAGGCCGCTGCTGCCCTCAACACGGACTGAGCCAAGGCCAGTCTGCATCCGGCAGCAGCTCCTGCCCCTCCCTCCGAGGCAGGAAGCCCAGCAGGATTCCTCTCAAGGAGCAGCACCTTTTTCCCGGCTTTGGCTTTGTGTTGTGCTGCTCTTAATTAAGCAGCACCTGGGGGAAAACAACTTCTCCTTCAGGCTGCTGAGACACTGTTAGTGAGAACAGCAGAGCCCTGCAGAGCCTGAGGGGGAACAAGGGATCAGGACAGCACTGCAGTGCCTGGCCATGCCAATCCCATTTCTCTTTTGGATCCGCGACACATTTAAGAAGTCTTTGTCAACGCTTGTAAGAGGCTACAACTGACTTGCACACAGGACTGAGGCTCTCTGCTCAACAGAACTCAGGTTTTGTGCCACTTAGTTCCTCACACAAGGCAGCCAAACTGAGGGCTGGTGCTTTGCCTGCTCAGAGGATCTGGGAGCCCATCCCCTGAGCCTCGGGGATGATGGTGGGGAAAGGGGAGCGCCTGGTAACAGGGCCTGTGATTGATTTCCAAGGGGGATGATGTATCTGTCACCTCCATAACCTCCACACTGTGCACTGCAGGGGATGGGTTTGGTTTTCAAATTAACCTCTAAAACAAGTTTGAGCTGTTAGGGTCAGGCAGAACCTCCAGGCCCAGATATGGCCTTCTTGGTTACAAGATTTCTGTCATTGTTAAAGGTTTTTTTCCTCAAAGCAACTGCTGTAGTCCTTTGTTTTTCAAAGAACTTACAAGCTCAAATGTGGCCAACTGTAGGCAGTGGCAACACACTGTGTTTGTGCAGGGGCTCTGAAGCTCTGTGCATCAAGGCTCTAGTTAATGCATTATTTAGGGACAGCTTTTCCCGTGTCTTGTCTCTCTTGCCTCTCCCTGCACTTGAACTTGTGCCTGAAGTTCACAACAAGAATTTGGTCCCTGTGCAGAGCTGTGACAAGTCTTGAGTTTATTTTTTAAGGCCAGCAATTCTTAATTCCTCTGGGATTGTATGAGAAGGAACAAGTTTTAGTGTGAGTTCTGTGGAGAAGAGTGCTTGAGTCATCAACTGAGAGCCAGCCCTGGTGGCCAGGCACTCCACCTGCAGCAGCTCTGTTCTGCTATAGCCAGATTCAGGGTAACCTAGCAGCCCTGCTGAAACCTGGGGCTTTGGGCCAGTCCCAGTGCAGCAGCCTGGGCTCTGCCCTCAGCAGAGAAGTGACCCCTGCAAGGCCAACACCTCCCAGGCCACGGCACTGGTGCCAGGGGGAGAGAGTGGCTCCCCTGACCACGGACACAAGGAGGAACCAGAACAGCTCTTCTCTTTGCCAGTGCTGTTTGAGAATGGCTGTCGTTCAGCTCGATTCACTGTTTATTATGTTTAAAAAAATATAGTTCACACAAAAGTATCATGTAAACATTGTTTAAATAACTGCTGGTGCTCAGGCAGGACACGGGGCTGAGCTGATGGTCTTCAGTGGGGCCGCCCCAGCCTCGGCGTGGAGGAGCCAGGGAGGGTTTCTGGTGCTGTGTGGGAGCAGGCAGCCAGCACGGCCACAATGACACCGGCTACAGCTTTGGGTTACTTGGTTCCAGGATTCCCAAGCCAAATCTTTCAAAACGCAGGACAACCTTGCTACTGTTAATGCTGCAAAGAGTGAGGAGGGAGAGGAGAAGGGAGGGGGAAACAGTTACTGATGATTCATCTCACAAAGCTACCGCCCTATCAAAGGAGCTGAAAGGAGTTCGGTTCTGCTCTCGCATCACTTCAGATCACCCAAGAGATGCTCGAGTAATTCAGCAGCAAACACATGAAGTTATTAATGCAAACCTCACCAGTTTGCACAATCTGCTTTGCCCAAGGGGGAGGAGCAAAATGTTTTCCCAGGTTTCTACCATGGGTAGAAGCCTGACACTGGTTTTCAGTGGGCACTTGCTTCCCTTGAAGCAGAAGGGAAGGAAAAACTGGCAGAATTTTCCACGTAAGAGAAAGGGGAGTTTTGACAAGGTACATGAATAGGTTAAGAAACCCCGAGAGAACAAACCCAAACCCATCTGCTCCTCCCCAGGCTCTACAAACATAAAGGTGTCTCTCCCCTTGCTCTCACACTGCTGGCAGAGCCAGCAGCACTTTCAGCTCAGAGCTTTCCTGGGGAGGTTCAGGGAATGGATGTGGGAGCTTGTCCTCAGACAGCAGAAACCCCCTTGCTGTGTTCTCCCCTGTCCCTGTCCTCTCCCCTCCAAACCGGTGAAAGGAGACCTTTTCTGGAAGGCACGTGTTTGCTGTGGTAGCTGTGACTCTGCCAAGGCCCTACATTGAGTCATTTGGCTGAGCAGGGATGTAAACAGAAGCAAAGTGTAACATTCCAAGCACCAGCTCTGCCAGGGGAGGAGCTGAAGGGTGCTCTTGCTTTACTCCTCCTTTACACAGCTTTGTAGCTGATCCCAGCTGACCCACGTGGGCCTGCTCTGGACACTGCCCCGGCCTGGTCCTCAGTGGGCAAAGGACTGTCAGGTGCTCCAAGGGGAGCAAGGACCATCCTTCCTTCCACTCAACAACTGGCCCTGACAAAACTGACCCTGGCTCCAGGTCTGAGCTCAGCTCCTGCTGGTTCGCAGTGCAAGTGCTGTGACAATGTCACTGTCACCTGCAGTCACAGAGCTGCAGCACTAAGGACACGGCCCCAGAGGGGCCTGGGGGCCTGGCAGGAGAGGCAGGAGGTGCAGAGGGAGGGTGGGGACAGCCCTGAGCTGCAGGCAGGACAGCGGGCCCTGCCTGTGTGTGCACCTGGTCAGCCCGAGCGGGTCCCTTCCCGGGAGGAGTCACAGCTGCCGGGGCGCTCCGGGGGCACGGGAGCCGTGTTAGCCAGGAAGGTCTCGCAGACACGAGTGGTTATTGAAGCTACAGCCCACACCAAGCAAAAGGCAGAGAGAAGAACTCGGATAAAGTGTTGATTATGTCCGTGGGTTAATTTCGTGGTTTGTTTTTGCGTTTTTAATGGAAGGTGATTGTCCAAGTTGCCGGTTAGGATACGACACATGGAAGCATGCAAGGTGGAGCCCGTTATTGCACCAGTAGCTACAACCTACAAAGAAATATGGGAGGGAAGGGAAAAAGACACCATGAGAGTTAGTTTTCAGTTATTTAAAGCAAGCCCTTGAGAACTACACACTGTACAGCTTCGAGCAGGCTGCAGCAGGGGTTAGTGCAGTGTGTGAAAGGATCTGGGTGAGGTGCTCAGTGCATATTCTTTGGGTGAGGGGGAGAGCAGAGTCTGGGGGAAGCTTTCTGCAGTTTAAAGGTGTTGGACATCACTGGTGTGTCAGGAATCCAGCACAAATGGGGGGGAAATTGCACAGGAGAAGTGCCAAAATTTTCAACCAAAACTCCAAAGCCCCCACACCCCGCAGAGGTCAAACTGCCACAACAGTTCCTGTGTCAAGGGTTTGGGTGGTTCTGGTCAGGTGTTGCAGGAGAGGGTGAAGGGTTATAGGAAGGGAAGGGGTGGGTTAAGCATCAGAACAAAGACAAAGTAAATACGAGCAGTTCAGGAGACAAAAGAACATGAGCCAAGGACATGGGGAATGTGCACTGGGCACAGATGTGTCTGTGGCCTCAAACCCATCCAGTCTGAACCACTTCAGAGGGAAACAGTGGCTTGTCCTTGGGGTCCTTCCCTTCCTCAGGCAGTACCTGCCATTGCCATCACAGGGGAAGTCCTGACCACTTTGGGTCAGTGTGGGCCCTTCCCAATGCTGTTGTGGATATTCTCTGACACCAAACAGGGGACCAATCACTGCTGGAGGCAGGTGATTATGGTGAAGTAGGAAATTAAGGGTCTGAGGCCTGTGGCTTAGTCACATCATTTCCCAGGAACTAGAGAAGCAGAGGAGCAGTGCTCCCACCCTGTCAGGTGTGAGAGCCCCAGGAAAAGCAATAAAGCTCAGGAATGATCAGTTAGCACTCTGCATGGCATCAGTGTTGTGAGCAGCAGCAGGTACTCACTCAGCAGACTTCCAGAAGTGCCCTGGGTGGGAGAGGCGGCGGTTCAGTTTTGGCAGCTTCTCAAGCATTTCCATGAGGACAGTGAAGCTGGGCCTCTCACTGAGCTCGAAGGCCCAGCAGGCCGAGAGGATTTCCTGCAGGGGACAGTGCTGGCTCATTACCTCAGTTCATGGGTCAGCTGTGCAGACCAGAAGACTGTCTGAGCACTGGGATGTGTGTGAGCCCAGGCAGACACTGTTCACAGAGGGCCTGGACACTGAGAATCCAGCAGTGTCCCGTGCTGGGGCTGTTCACTTCTGCACCACAGTTACGAGCACAGGCTTAACGTGGTCTCTCATTCTCACCTGTTCTCTTTCCTGCCCTTTCTCTTTCGAGTCATGAGTATAACAAACCTCTTGAAGCAGCCCCCTCCCTCCCTAACCAGCAGCTGTGTGGGGACTCCTGCAGCCGAGGTACTTACATTGACCTCCTTGCCCAGGCTGACAGTGGCGAGCACTTGTCTGACTCCCTCGCCGCTGCCGATCTGCCAGATGAGCGCCTCTGCAGGCTGGCTCTTGAAGGGCCATTCCCGTGCCTGCAGCTCGTACCACACGGTCCTGCAACGCCAACACACCGTCAGGCCTCGGCCTGCTCCTCAGAGAGCAGACACCCAGTGCTGGCACTGCCCCAGCTGCCTCAGCTGAGCTCTGGGAGGCGCCTAAGGCTGTGCAGCAAACCCCTGCCACCCACGACTTGGAATAGGTGAGGAAAATGTGTCCCAGCTGGAATCCTGAGTCTGAGAGATGGGGAGCACTGACTGGAAAGCTCGGGCCAGTAGCCAGGCTCACTCAGCAAGCTCTCATGGTACTCCTGGGTGTTCCTTTCTTACCCAAAGGCATAGATATCTGCAGCTTTGGAGAAAGGCAGCTTGTCTTCATCTTTCCCTGGGGCCATCTCACGGACAATCTCAGGGGCCAGGTAGCACAACCAGTCATGAGGCAGCTTCAGTTCATTCTCCCTCCTGAGTCCAAATGAAAGAAGCAGGACCAAAACATTGGTGTGGAGACCATATCTGTGCTGCACCTGATGCTTTGGCTTTATTTACTCCAATGTTTTTGCTAATGTTTTGTTTCTAATTTTCTTGCCATATTAACAAACAGGCACACGTCAGCCTGACTCTGACAGCTCCTTCCTGGGTTTAAGGTCTTATTTGTTCTGTGCCCTGAGTCTTAATCCAAACTCTCTAGCTATGCTGCTGCAACTGTAGGAAGAACTCTGCTCAAAAGGAAAACAAAGCAAACATGCACAATGCAAACTGAGTCTGTACTAAACCAATGGACACTTCTCGTGCACTGCAGGAAATGTTTTCCTATTTGATCATTTGTCATTCTAGAGGTTGAACCAAGCACTGAAACATCCACTTACCTTCCTTCCTGAACCACACCCGAAATTCCAAATAATCCAAAGTCGGTGATCACAACTTTCCCATTGTCATAGAAGACATTTTTGGATTTCAGGTCCTTATGTACAATCCCCTTTGCGTGGAGATACCCCATGCCCTGGGAAACACAGCAGAGATGGAAATGTTTTTGGGTTTTATTATTTCCAAACACACTCTGCCAGCTTCTAACACATCTCCTCTTCCAACTGCAGTGTCGAGGATTGTAACTGAGGGCAGGGCCCCTGTGGGACTCGTGCAGGAAGGTGTGGGGAGAGGCTGAGGGAGCAGCTCCCAGTCCCGTGTGCCGCCCTGAGCTCTGGCTGGGGCCCTACCCAGTGGCTCCCTTGGCATAACGAGCCCTTACCTTAATGATCTCCTGTGCTATCTGCCTGGTTTTGTTGATGTCCAGGGAGATCTTGGGGTCCCTCACAAAGGAGTGCAGCGTCCTTCCTTTGCAGAAGCTACAGGAAATGTTTATATATGAGAACAGTATTAGCCAGCTCTACAATATGGATCTAGTAGAACTAACAGAAAGCTCTCTCTCCTTACCTGGTAATGATTGCTAGGTGAGGGGGGTTCATGCAGGCGCCCATGAACAGCACCACATTCTCATGCCGGGTCTGCCTGTAGTTCATCACCTCCTTCTTGAAGAGCTTGAGGTGATCCTGGTTGTTGCCATCGATCTCCAGCAGCCTGATGGCCACCTCCCCGTGCCACTTGCCCTTGTAGACCTTGCCCCAGCGGCCCTGACCGATGGGGTCCCCCAGCTGGATCTGCTCGAAGGGGATGTCCCACTCCTGCAGGTACACGCTGGTCTGGCTGGGTTTGCGGTAGATCATCCCCTGCAGGTGCGGCCGCCGGTTGGGCAGATCTTCCACCTCATCCTCATCGTCCTCAGGCTCAGACTTACTGGCCTCAGGTTCCTCCACCTGCCCACAAGAAGGGAAGGGAAAGGTGTGCTCGGAGTCCCCGGTGGGGGCAGAGCAGCCCAGCAGCAGGGGCTGCTCCAGAGCCTCGGGGCAAACCGGCCGACCCACCTGTGCTTCCCGTGCGGCTCCGCCCGTGCCCGGCTGCTGGGCAGCGCTGCAACACAAACAGCGAAAACAACGTTTGGTCTCGCTGGGGAACGGGGGCTGTGCTGCCATCGGGGGAGCAGAAGCAGCCAATACACAACAGATCCTGACAGTTACAGAAGGTCACAGAAAAATACGATTCCTGCTCCATGTGAAAGAGAAGGACTCTAAGCTCACTTTGGCAAATGAGGGACAAAGACTTGGAAGTGATTCTTGATAATTAAGTGGCAGGAATTGATTTGGCAGTGGCATGGCTCTGTTATTACACTGTGTTCCAGGAATAGATACTCCCATTCCTGCCCCTGAAACACCTGCAGTGGAGCAGCTGGCAATGCTTTTGAAGATAGAAAAAGCTTTTCCATGCCCTGCAGTTGGGATCCTGAAAGAGCTGTTTGCTTGCAGCTCAGTGTGCCTTGCCCTTTGAGTTAGAACTCCAACTTCTCTTTCATCTGACCCTTCACACAACCAGGACAAGACATTAAAGGCTTGCACTCCTTGGTGTGTCATTTAGAGTTGTCATATTCAGCTTTATAAAACTGGGAATACCAGCATCACCCTCACTGGCTACAGTTACCCTGGGAATGCTCAGGTGTTAAATCTGGTTTTGGCCATAACACAGCACTTCTGGGCTGACCTGAGGATTACCAGGGAAATGCTGTGCAAATGAAAGGATTTAAAACTCTACTTACTTAGTGTCTGCAGCAGTTTCTGGAAGCTGTGCTGTTTGTGCAGGACTGGGAATTTCTGGGAAAGTAGAAATAGTTATGATACATCTTTTACCCTTCATTCTCCTACAGACTGCAAATTTTAACACTGCAATAGCAACTATTTACTTCTTATTTAGGAATTATAAACTCAACCACAGACAAAGTGATTTTATACTTTTACTGATTTAAAACTATGCTCATCTCTCCTATGCCTGCATGTTGTGTGAGTCCAGTCCTTTTCCATCTCCTGAACCTATCTGTAAAGTCCTTTGGGACAGGCACAGAGCCATAAAAGGGAGTCTTTAGAAAGGAAGAACATGGATGTGGATAGAATCCCAAAGCAGGAAATGAATGTTCTACAGCTCAATATTCAAAGTTCCATCTCAATACATAAATCACATCACTACCTCAGATTAAGGGGAGAGAGGCCTGAATACACACTGTGGTAAAAGAAAGTCTGGATTGTTTTAGATGGTTTTTTTAAAGCAGAATGATTGTTCTTGGGCAGCATGCAGAGGTTTACAAACAAGTTATGTTTTGGCAGTAGAAGTTGGTTAGTAGAATTAAAACAATCAACTCACCTGGGAAGATAAACTGTTGTCTATGCTGAAGGTAGTAGGCAGCTTTTTAATTAATTGCGGTTTTGTAAAAAAGGAACAGCAAAAAAAATACCAGGAGGGAAAAAAAAAACAAAACAACACAAACAAATTAGAGGATCATCAGTGAGTGGCTCATGTGCATTCAATGAATTAGTCCCAGGTTACTGCTGGGAACAGATTAGTGGATTATCAGCCTGCTGGGGGGAATTTCAGCACATGCATTTTGGGAGGGCCCTAACAGATGACAGGTATCAAACACAAGCTGTGCCTCTCTCAAACACCACACTTGGATCCCCCCAGGGGCAGAAGGGAGAGCCCAAGGATGTGCCAGGCAGGCCCACATCAGGTGTGATGTGATGTGCTGTCATGTCTCAGCTTTGCAGAGGTGCCCTCACAGAAGCTGAAGCTCATGAACCACCTGCCTCTTTTATTTTTTTCAGTGAATCTGAGCAGTTTGTCCCAATGCAAAGTAGCTGCAGTGGAATCCTTACACTGAACTGCCTCTGGTTCTTTTTAGCAGGCTCAAACAGCAACTTGAGTTCACAGGTCAGAAGCTGATGCAAAATTCAGCAGTGTTGAAGGCCAGCTGGAGCAGCTACTGAGCCCCATGTGACCTCAGTTCAGGTCAAAGGAATAACATTTATTCCCACTGTTTAGATCTTCGCCCTTGTCAGAGACTCTTGCCTCTCTCAGCTCTGGTGAAAGCTGCACACTGGGGCTCACAATCCATAGGGCATAGAGGGTAAACTCCTTTCCACCAGTCATGCTTGACAGTGGTTTAAAAACGGGTGTTGAGTGTGAGTTATATTTCAGAATGGTTTCGCCAAGTAATTCGTTCCAGTTCTCATTTTTACAGCCTGCTCCAGCAAGCACCTCCCTCCTGACTGAAAGCCCCTGGTGAGCACACATTGCAGGCAGCATGCATTGTACAACACAAAGGGGAAAGGAGGAGAAAAAAATAGCTTTTTCTTCAGTCCTTTTCCAAAAAGAAAAAGGAGAAACATTCCTCAATGAACTGTTTCCTGCAAAGATATCTTGCTGATACCCTTTAAGAACTTCTAAGAAAGACATTTTCATTTTATCAGATAATAAGATACGCTTTTACACCTTGCTTAAGGCACAACCATGTATTCAGAAACCTCCAACTCCCAATGAATTGCTGGTCAGCCTCTCCCTGCAGAGTCCCCTGCCAGAGGAGTTTACCTGGGAAGTTGAAGCGCCCGTCCCTCTGGCCCATGGGGGACGGGTTTGGGGGTGGCGTGGCGCTGGGAGGGTTGGAAGACTGGAAAGGTGCAGGAGAGGATGGGGTGGATGAGGTTGTAGAAGAAGGATTACTGCTGGAGTCCAGGTGGTTTATTGCTGATGGATGCTCCTGCAAAGCGAGGGAAGTCACTGGTGAGAAAACAATGAGGAGAAAGGAGCAGTGCCCTCACTGTGTGCAGGACACAGACAGAGGGAGGTGGTTCCCAGGCCTGATTGTGGCATTGCTGCTCTGAGTAAGCACCTGGAGCTCTGCACAACCCCTGGTTCACAGGGAGAACATGTCACATACCCAAGTCTTGCAAAGTGAAAGCTCCAGGAGCCGTTTTGGCTCCAACCTCTCCCTACTGCAGCTCCCCAGGGACTTGGGACAGGCTGCAGCCACCTCGTACCTTTTTAGTTAGTGCTTTGGGGAGAGTTCCAAACTGGGGCTCCGTGGGTCTGTCTACTGGATTATTGATATCAGATGGGACAGACTCCGTTCTTCTTATTTTTGTTACTAAAAAACAGGTTGGAGAAGGGAGAAAAACAGCTTTAATGAGACTTTTTCTTCTTTCCATACCATCAATTACATTGAAATGCTAAGAATTGGTAGAAAATTACTTACTGGGAAGGAAGGATATTCTACAAGCAGGTGCCTCTTTAGTACATTTGTTGTGACATTTTAATCTGAAAGATAACCATTACATGTTAAATAGCAACTTGTTCTTTCCCAAAAAGAGGAAGCCTACCCTTAATTTGTAATTCTTATGCTAATCTCAGAAGGAGTTCTGGAATGCTCAGCCCCAGAGCAGCAGGCATTTGTATGGAGAATCCTATTATGTGTGTCATTAGGCTAATGAAAGCCACACACATATCTTAGCATCTGATTTATTTTTAATAGAGTTACTTTCACTGACTCTCAGCCAGCAACAGTGAAGTAGTAAAATCTCAGTGCTCTAGACTAACAAGCCTGAGAGAAGCAAAAATTAATATCCTGGCTGTTGCTTAGGGATCCAGCTCCCACTACGAGATTTGCCCAGGATGAGGAAGCCTGTGGCAGGGAAACAAATTTGGTTCATTCATGTGTCAGACTGCCAACTTCAAGTGTGGGTTGTGCCAGAGCATCCCTTTGCCAGGTCAGAAGGACTGAAAAAACACTGCCACTGCTAAAAGTGCATCACATCAAGAGACACGAGTTACTGCAGGCTGTTCTGAAGGAGACCATCCCCGTGTGCTCACCTGCAGTACTTACACTTCACCCCGAACATCATGCTCTTCTGGCACACTTGGCAAATCTGAGACAACCAGGACTTTGTAGAGAACCTAACAGAGACAAGAGGGGGAAAGCTGAAGTGAGCTGGTGCCCAAGGGAAAGTGAGCATTTGTAGGCAGCTGGACTGGACACCTGAGCTGACTCCAAAGCCATGTCAGTCCTGTGGCACCAGCTGCTCACCTGTGGGTCACAGCCAGGCCAAAGTCTCTTCGTACCGTCTGGGGGGATCCCTGGGAGAGCTCTGATGGAGAACAAGAGGAGGGTTTAGGGAGCATTGCTCACATGTGCTCGCCACTCTGCACAGAAACCCAGCAGCCACTGCCCCAGGTCAGCACCTCCAGCCATGAGGTGTCACAGCTCAGACTGCTTTGCCCCCTCTGAAGCTGCTCTTGTATTTGTTTCCATATGATTGGATAAACTGTGATGTTTTACATTTAGGGATTACAGAAATCCATCTGATCAGGTCTAAGCCATTCTTAAAGTAGAAAGTCAGACTTTACTCCTAATTGCTTTACTCCCAAGTGTTTGCCACAAATATCATCACCCAGTTTTCCTGCAGTGTCAGTAGAGTTCAGAATATTCTTTTTCACTGAAAATTTTCCAGACAGGGCCAGCATGACCCAGAAGAATACAAACATACACGTGAGCTCACTTAATTAGCTGCTAAATGCAGAAAGGGAGATCTAAACTTCCAAATGCTAATCCAGGATCGCAGTGGTTAGAGCACTTAACTTCCTGAAAACTCTCTAATACTCAGAATTCTGGCCTATTTCCTGAAGTAAATCTACAGAAATATTACACATCTGAGGCAAACCCCAACGGGCAAGTGTCAGCACAGCAGAATGCTGGCTCAGAGCCAGTCTCCGCACTTGACCATAGATGGCACCACAGTCTTTTTTATCATTAGTCCAGAGGAGCTTCTGAAGGCATCTAAGATCCTCAGCCTCCAGGAAAAGGCTGGAATGGCTAGGTGCTTTTCCAAGGAATCCGAGCTGCTGGTCTAGTGTGGCCATCCAAACAATTCCAGCACAGTAAAGACGGCTGTTAACATCGGGTAAGATGGTTAAATCCTCACTGAAGGGTTCAAATCAGTATCAACCAGTCTGGGATTGGCTGGGACTCACCCGAGCCCACAGCAGACTTCAACCCAGCCAATAGTCTATATGAAGAGAAGCACCAAGATCCTTCATTTCTGTTTGAATTTATGCTAATGCCTTTTTCATTTATTGCAACCATTTTCTCATTCTCCCCAGGGAAATGCTCAGATTTCTGCTGGCATTTTCATTTTACAGTCTTTCTATTTCTGAAAGTAATTCCTGAGATTTTTGTTTTAAAGGGCATTAGCTGTATGTGCAGTGCTATAATATCCTTATTTGGACTTTCATACTTTAATACTTGGGATACTTTTGGGATACTTTCCAAGCTGCTCCAATCTCTCTCCATTAGCTTTCAAGGTTACAGGTTGTATTTGGGACACACCTCAGGATGGCCAGAACTCCCAGTGGCCTTGGAAAAACCCAGCCCTGCTCCTGCCAGCCATCACCCACATGAACAGACTCCTCAGCACAGAGGGAACACCCCACATTCTAGCACAGGCTGCAGCTTCCTCAGAAAGCTGCACACGGCTTAACCTCATTGCAGAGACCCTGGGCACTGCGTATCCAAAAGCACTAAATGGTTAGATGTGAAATTCCTGTCCCAAGAAGTCAGGAATGTCCCCAGTGCCAGCTGTCTGAGGTCACAGATAAGCACCCCCCTGGCTTTAACCCTTGAAACATCAGTATTCCTTTGCCTTGCTTGTGTCATCTTAGAAAATACCAGGTGCAACCAAGTAAAACCCTGCGGTTCTGTGGCAGGCCAAGCTCCTGCTCAGTTAACAGAAGCTCTGGGATGGGAGAGCCCTTGGAGAACCTCCAGAGGCTGCCCAGGGATGGCCAACAGGGAGCTGACAAGCACAGGCTCTTCTCTCTCAGCAAGGCGCTGCAGACACAGCTGTGAGAATTTCTTACCGAACCTAGAAAGAAGAAAAGATACCTTTTTTTAGGCACTGATATTCCTGTGACAGGTACACACTTTGCTAGAGCAGGACCTGTTGCCTGCAGCACGTGCTGTCAGGGTTACAGACACCTCTGGCTTTGCAGCTCCTGAGGGTGCTGCACTGCCAATACTTTCCTGCCTACACAGGGCAGCCTTTGCCAGCTCCAGTCTGGGAGGGAACTTACTTTACTGGAGGAACTTCGTCTATCCTGTTGCCCAGCTGAGACTCGTGGGACTTGCTCCTGGTGAGGGTGGGGAAGTTGGGCAGCAGCTGGAACACCTTGCGACAGGGGGGCGGCGGCGTCCGCGGCGGCTTCAGGCGGTGCCGGCGCTTGGGCTGCGGCGTGGCCGGGGGGGTGACGGTGATGCTGTGCGGAGTCCTGGGCCTGCCCCCGGCCGGGGGCAGCACCAGCGCCTCCAGCAGCGTCTCTGCCGAGGGACAGGGCCCGTGGCTCGGCGCCGGCGGCTCGCAGGGCGGGGCCGTGGACGCGGAGCGCGGCTGCTGGCTGCCCTTGGCCGGGGCACACGGGGACCAGGCGGGGTCCGGCTGCGAGCAGGAGCTGTCCCGGCGCTCGGGGAGGGCCATCGGCACATCGTCCCTCGGCTCCCCTCCTGCCCAAGGGAGCAGCGTTAGTGCCGGCCCGGCGCGGAGGGCACGGTGTGTGTGCACGGAGCCCGGGGCTGCTCGGGGCTCCCAGGGCATTGCTGGGCAGGGCTGTGAGTGCCCAGTTCACCTGGCGGGATCTCCGCTGAGCCCCGGCATGGCCCCAGGCTGGAAAAACTCAGCACGGGGTCTGATTTGAGCTTTTGAGAGACATGTACTTGGGTTTTTAAAAATGCCATTGAGCTCTAAGAGGTGAATGCCATGACTCCTGAGCAATGGCTGGTTTATACAGTGTGGATGGGAAATATTTGACAGCTTGGGACAAGAAAGATTAGAAAAAAGGAAATATGAGACTGAGCTGTTTGCTGACTTTTTCCATTAACTAATCTTTATGATTTGCAAATGGATGAACTGTCATAATACCAACAGGAAACATCACCTTTCAGTGACAGATTGATAACAAAGAAAGATGTGGTGCATGTGAATACCAGTCTGCTGGGAGAGGCTCTTACACAAATGGATTTTACAGTGCCTGTGGAAGTGCTGGGGAAAGGTTTCTCTCTGAGCTGGCAATATTTGGGGAAGGCATCATCTACAAGGAATCTAGCTGTGTTTAAGTTAAGTCAAGGATGTGTACTGTCCCTTGGAGAAGGAACTGGAGCATTAGACACAACTCTGAACAGAAAGGGTTTATAAGGATATAGTCTGCTGGGTAGGAGAGGATTCTACATACATTTATTTCCATTTATTGATCTGACCTGATGTCCAAACCAAGCCCAACTGACAGCTCCAGATAGGTTTGATCAGTGCCCTTTGTGCACACCCCAGAGCCACTGCTGACTGTGGTTACAGGTCATCCCCAAACACCTGGAACAGCAGACGGGGCTGGGCTGCTGGGACACCAATTCCAGAGGAGAACAAGGCAGTCTGTACCTGACTCTGTCACCCTCCGCAGGCAGCTCAGGGCCCCGTTGAGCCTGGAGCACTCCTCGTCTCTGGCCCCACATCTCTTCATTGTTTCTTTCACCTTGGACTCATTCATTTCTAGTAAGGCATCCAGGGTCAGCTCCTCTGGTATCCTCTGCAGGAAAACAAGACCCTTTATGTTACTCTCTGTGCATAAACAGGAGTGTCACCTGTTGTATACTTTCAGCAGTCTGTCTCACTGCCCGGGCTGACTCATGGCTCATCCTTTTGGCAGGGCCAGGAGTGCCCACAGCTGCTCTTTACCCTGGGGCGTGAGTGTGTTCTGCACCTCTGGGACTGGCCATCCTCTGCTATTCCACTTCGGATTACAGGGCATTGAAATATTCTTCTCCCTTTGTGGAAAATTTTTGCAAAGCTACTAATGAAACTTAATTTTTTCATTAAAAATAGAGTCAGAAATAAAACAGGTCCAAAACCTGAAAAAGTGTCAGATAAGGGTGTTTGGCTGAAGTGAACAGCAGAAACAGTGAGGAAAATTACTTCTTTATTTGAACCAAAAAGAAATGTTTTGACAAAGATAGTGGCCTCCTCCTCCAGCAGTTTTTCCTTCATTAGAGAACCAGCCTTACCCGTATCCTGCCTGGAGAGATATCTGTGCAGGACTCCTTCTACATCTTAATACACCAAAGCCCCACAGTGATAAGGTTCAGATTGGGCAGACACAAAGATACAGGAGCCTGGAAAGCACAAAATGATCTGGTATTTCCTGACACAGAACTGAGCTGTGCCTCTCTCTCCTCCCCCATTCAAATGTTTCCAGTGTAAGTCTGCAGCAATTGTGGTTAATAAACAAAACCAGGATACTTAGCCCAGATACCCAGGAATTTCCCTGAAAAGTTCTGCCTAAACAAACCTCCCTGTTGCCTATTCTCACAATGAGATCACGAATTTCACAATATTTGGCCTTTATCCTAAAGTTTCAACTCCTGGAATCAAGCTATATGAAAGGCTTTGAACTTTATTTGAAGGGGAAACTCAAAAGTGTGTCTCACTGCTTGGTGAAACAAAAAGCTTGAAATCCTCTAGTCCTTTAAACCCCACTTCCGACTCAAATGCAAACGTGATGTGTTGAATGTCGTTTAACAATTGCATCTTTCTTAACCCAGACTCTCGCTTTGAGAGCTGACGCAGGACTGTGAGCTGTGACAGAGCTCAACAGCCCCAACCTTTGGAGCTCTGTAGGTGGCAACACAAAGAGTTTCCAATTTTAGTAACTGTGGCATGGAGCAAAGAAAAGGAATACATTAACAAAGGGCAGAAGTCTAAGAAACACATCCTGCATCTTCTGTCACATGCCCTGAACTGATGAAACACAAAACACAGCTGACTCAAGGGGAGGCCAGGAATTTAAATGAGCAGTAAGCACAAAGCAGGACCAGAGCAGAGCCAGAGTTCAGTGAAGTTTGGGTCGATTTTTTTTTCCTCTGTAACTAATCTTTGCAGAATAACAAAAGCACAGACATCCCAACTGATGCTGCGTATTGTTCATTTTTCTGCACATCTGCACCACCATGATGCAGGAGTAAGACTGCCCCCACGAGCTTGTTCCTGAATGACTTGGATAAAATTCAGAAAGAACAGAGACAGTACAAAGTCTACCTCCTCGGAGTCCTTTTTTAAGATGGCAAGCTCTTTAGAAGCGTCAGGGTATTCTTCCTTTGCCTTACCCCTTTGGAGGACACAGTCTGTCTGCCCAGAGCTGAGTGGTCTGTGATGGTCCCCACAAGGCCCAGCTCTGCAGCCCCAGCCTGTTCTCACACAGACCCTGCCCGAGGGGCTGCACCCTCACACAAAGCCCAAGCTCCTCTGCTGCTCAGTAGCTTAAGAAAGACAGAATAGCAAGTTGTAGGAAAGTAGAAAGTACAGAAAAGGAGATTACATTTAAACAGTCCCAATGACCTTGAGCTGGGAGAGCTCAGACTTTGTGAACCTGCTGCCAGCCCCCATGACACGCGACAAAAGAAATAAGCCTTCAAAGAGGGGGAGGGAGGGGAAGTAAGAGGCTTTCTTTAAACAGCCACTCATGTGCTGCACATATGTGGTGGCTTAATATAAAACTGGTCAACCTGATCCCTGTAAGATTGGCCTGCTGTGCCTTGGCTGTGTGTCACCCCCCAGGCAGTGTGACAGTGAGGAGGGTCACTAGTTCAGGGTGGCTCTCAAACAGGTTCTGCTGCTGCCCTGGCTCAGCTGTTGTGGGAGGAGAAGAGCCCCTGCTCAGGGCCACGTGGGGGGCTCTGGGCCCTTACACAGGGGTTACTCCCACTCTTCTCCACTGAGGGTGAGAAATGTGGGCCCAGCTGACCTCTCTTTACCTGCTTCTTCAGTGGGTGCTGAGGCTTTTTTAAAAAAACAGCTTTAAAAATGCAGATTAAAGGCTGGCATTAGGACCAAGCTCAACACCACCTTCCTGGGCACACCTTGTCTTGACAGGGAGAGCTGGGAGATATTCAGACAGTGCTCTACTAATAAGGTCAGAATTAAAAACTGAGAGAAAAAGCAGAAAAAGACAGAATCTGCTTTCAATCTTCAGCACCTCATAACTGCCAGGAAAACCTAAAGCCTAACCATGCACTGTTCAGCAGAAGGGATGCTAAAAAGTCCAAAGCAGGAAATTATTCCTCTCTACAACAGGTAAGAGGACTCTTCCCTAAAGCCCTCTTGCTTATCAGACACAGACTGCACTTCATGGTGCACATGTCTAAAGAGAGAAAAGTGAGTGCCAGTGCGTCCAAGGAGCCATCCAAGGGTCAGTCTCAATTAGTCAGGGTGAAGAGTTCACAAGAGTCTTTAATCTTGTCTGGTGTCCAACTTAAATCCCTGAAACATGGCAAAAATGCTGGTATCCAACACAGTGGAGGGGTTATTTTTGGTAAAGATTCCACCCTGCAGATAAGCCTACGTAGCTAATGCTGCTGCAGGCACTCTGCAAAATCAGCCTGACCTGCTCCTCGACCCAGTAGCCACAGCTCTTCCTGTAAAGCTGGACTGTTGTCAAGGCCCCAAATGCCTCCTCTTAAATCAATACATTCCCTCTCCAATCATCCTCCCGTGAAGCAGCAGATGCTACAAGAGAAAGCCCATTACATAAGGTGCTTAAATTCCCACTGATAGCTCTAAGCAAAGAATGTAAAGATGCTCTTAAGAACATCTTGTGCCTGCTAGTTGTTATTTTGCACTGTTTTTCTCGTACTCAGCAATGAAGGTACTGAAAAACTGCTGTATTATTAAATTCTTGGAGATTTTATGGGCATTCTGGAAAGCCTCTCACTTGAAATTTCCAGCTTGCATTAAGCTGTGTGCATAAACAGGCCACGGTTTCACCTAACATCACCCTCCTCACTGTTCCACCTCGCAGCAGAGGCTGGAGGGGAGCTGACAGGCTCAGGGCACTCTGTCCAGCTGGCTCTCTGGGGACAGGAGAGCTGCTGTCACTACTCCTCTGTGGCAGACAGGTGTAGCAGTTGCAGATCCCTCAGACTGACCTCAAGCCATGAAGGGCTCACAGTGCCCAAGGCTGCAAGGGACACTTGGCTTGGCAGGGAAGGGGAGCCCTGGCAGTGGTAGAGACTATTTCACAAGAGGTGCTTTACACTGAGGTCAGGGGTCTTCAGCTGGAACAGTGAAGGAATTTTAGCTCAAGGAAGCCTGCAGGACAGTGTTAATTTGCACACACACACAATTAGCACATCCAGGATCTCTGCTATCTGGTGGGCCAGCCAGAGCTCCTGCTGCCAGACCCATGGAAATCCCCAGCAAACAGCCACGGTCCTCATGGCCTGTTCATGCAGATATGCTGACAGAAAAAGATGAGAGGATACAGCTGTGGAAACCTGATAGGCATAGGCAGATCTGCCTCTTCTATCCCCCATCCAAAGGATGCACTGACAAAAACCCCTCACAGCTCCTCCAGTGACACATCTGCCACAAGCTGGGACACCCTGAGCAAACAGAACCCTCTGCCATGGCTCACAGCAGCAGCCCCAGGCCCGGGGCTCACCCTTGACAGGAGCACTTTCACAGGGCACTAAGAGGCTCTTGGCAGACAATTCCTGCTCAAGGCATCAGCCCTTCCTGCTCTGCTCCCAGGCCCAGCACTGCCCCTGCTTTGCTCAGCTCTGCAGGTCTTTGGCATCAGCGCTGACTGGGGAGATGTCCCAGAACAGGGGACAAGGGTATAACTGGGACTCAAATCCATTCCCAAAAGGAACAGACACAAAGCAGCCCCCCCACAGCCCTGTTCCACCTGCTCCCAGTCTCCCTGGTGGGGTCAGCAGACCCCAGGGCAGGATGTGCCCCTCCCTGTGCATGACAGTTACCCACTCTAAAAACAGCTTTCCAAGCTTGACTGACTGGCACCCCTGCTCCACAGCCAGCAGGGCTGGCCCAGACATGCTTCACAAGACGATAAGAAGATGACTCTGTTCTTAAGTTAGTTTTTAAGGCAGTGACAAGTTACATGTGGGACAAATACAATAGTTATGTTTGTCAGAAACACAAGGATAAAGGCAGAGAAAATCGCTTTCTGTGATGAAGAAAATAAGCCAATAGAATTTTTTTTAGTCTCTTCTATTTGGTAGACATGCTCCAAGCTCAGAACCCAGTAAATAGCTCTGCAAGACACTTCTTTCATCAGCTCAAGAGAGAGACAGCATTCTGTTGTTATCTTCCTTCCCTCCCACTCCCCTCCCAACTCCTGACTCCAACTCTCAAGGCAAGCAGGACAATCCAGATCAATGTATTTTTCTAGGACCATTTTTCAGACCAACTTTTACCCACTTGAGACGACTACATAGCATAAACACATCTTCTGTAAGGCTCCTTGCCCTGTATTTTCTAGGTCTCAGTTCAAGTACCTCTTTGCTCACTTTCAATCCACCATATTTAACTATTTATACACAATTTTTGGTATTACACTACACATAAAATCCATCTCTAGAATTAATTAATCTATAGGACTCCTAAGCAAAAACAAGGACTCCAGCATTCCCCAGAAAAACACTTAAAAAGCTAGTTACAGCACCACGCTAGCCCAGCTCCAAAGCAGAGCCCGATAAAAATTTTCTACGATAAAAATCTGTCTGGCAACCGATTAGAGGAACAGTAACAAAGCCACAGAAATAGCACAGGTTGGGGTGGGGGCTCCCAGCTTCCTGACCCCTCGGCACTGTGCATCCCCAGAGAGCAAACAGGATCCCAGCCTGGGGGCTGGCAGTGCCCACCTACCTGCAGGCCCTCGAGGTGGGCACAGCCCAGCCCTCGCACCCGGCGCAGCGTCACCGGCTCGTCCGCGCCCTCGGCAGCTTTAGCCGTCGCCCAGCGCCATAAACACTGCATGGTTACTGCCGTGGTCTCCGCCAGAACTACAGCATTTTACAAGCAGTCATTATTCTCCTTTTAAATATAGGTTTTCAAAGAAATAGAGGAGCCTGGCAATTATAATCACCAGAGCTTTCGAGCTTCATAATGTCTAGAGCAAGTCACTGAGTAAAAAATAGTCTTCACTCAGGAGCAGAGGAGTCAGCAGATACTCTAAATTGGAGCCGCTGCTCTATTTCTGACAGGAGAGCCTGGGAGCTTCTGTGCTTCCCTGCATGGCAGCTTTATTTGGGAGAGGACTGGGGGGAGCGAGGGGAGGGGAGACAGAGAAACAGAGCATTGTTCCTCTCACCGCTGAGCTAAAGAACTCCTGCTATTAGGCTGCTTTTCAACGGTGTTATGTCACAGATTAGCACAGTCTTGAAAATCCCTCCAGTAGCACTAGAAATGCAGAGGGAATCAGAACCATTTTAAAAGGCAAAACCCCCATGAACTTAGGCCTTTCTTCTGATTTGTCCCTGACAAGCAGCAAGCACAGAGAGCCCTCCACTGCACCTCCTCCTGTGCCAGACCTGTTGTTCTGTTCAACTCTCAGAGGTGCCCAGGGCAGGGCTCTGAGGCAGCTCTTCCAAGACTCCACAGGTACTTGGCAACCTCTCCAATGAGTTTCAGAGCCTAAAAGGCACAAGAAGAGAGGGCTATGTGCCATGTGAACACACCGTGATACTTGTGCGGTTTTCCTTCTCTCTGCACCATTTTCTGGAAGCCTTAAGGAGAAAACCCAGCCTGGCTATTTCCATTTCACAGCGAGCTAACAGTATCTGAGAGATGGGCAGCTGTTCCCAGGAGCACAGAGCCAGAACCACCCAAGGGTCCCCATTTTCACAACGTGACCTGCTCACCCCTGTCTGCAAGGGCTCCTCCCCATCCTGTCACAGGCAGTGTGCACGAAGCGGGACACCACTCTAGATTTTGTAATGCCTAACCTATTAAAGCTCCTTCTGTCAGTGATTTCCATTGTGAAAGCTTTCAGCTGAAATGCAGTTCAACATGCTGGATGAAATCTACACAACAGCAGGAATGATCCCATGATACCTGAGACATTTCTGAAAGGTAACTCATCCCAGACAGCTCTCAGCACTGTGCTGATGTCAGTGTCCAACACCAACAGTGGCTGCACAGCTATTTTCTGAGCAGTGAAATAACAGGACCAAAAAAAAAAAAAATCACTGCAGGAGCAGAGCACTTAGTTTATTAGCCCAGCTATTTCCACTCCCCCAGCTCACAGCCTGTTCCAGCATGCCTACTCAGAAATTATTTTAATGACCCACAGGGTGTTGCAGTTCTGCTGTCCAGCTGATACAAGTGCTACAGAAGCTGCCCGCAGCTGCAGGAAATGGATGCAGAACCCTTAAAAGATAACCCTACATTTGGAATCCCAGAGGAATTTCAGTGCTTTGTACACTTCTTACAGTTCTGTCCCAGCAGGAACAGAGTTCATTCAATTGGACACTGCTTGGGAGGGGGCAGCAAGAGAGCAGAATCAAAATCATAAAGATCTGGGAAATTCTTTCTGCCTTAGACCAAACCCGAATTTCGTCACCCCTTTTAATGACCACACATAGTGAAGGGCAGTCTCAACCCTCTCTGCTCCCTGAATTAGCAGGATGTGGCAGATTTGAACTGTCCACCTCCCTCCCTGGTTTTCTTCACCTCCTCCCTGCACCCCCCTCCGTTCTGTAGGCATCACAAAGGATTTATAAAAGAGCTACAAAGACATTCTTTTAGACTCAGGCAATTCCAGTAACCTTAGAAACCAACACTAGCTGAGAGCCTGGCAGTTTGGCCGCAGCAACAGGCTGCTTTTGTCCTCTCATTGTCACTGCTGCACCTTTGGCTGTGCCACCCAAAACCTTGCTGGGCTGGAAGGCAACACCCGCATCACATTCAAAATGAACAGTAGGAAATAAAAGGAACAACTTGGTCCTGAACCCATCCTGTTTCACCAGAGACCACTTAGTTACATCAGAACCAAGCTAGAATAACTTCCATGGAAATCTGTGGAATTTTTTACCCAGGCAGATTCCTGCTGAGGTCAAATAAAATTTTTGGTTGTTTAACGATCAAAGGAAGCTGAACGAGAACATTGTGACCTGGCCTACAGAGGCACAAATGGGAAAAAGAATAGGAAAAGCCTTTTCTGCCTTGTTTAGCTGTCAGTGGACTGAGCTCTGTGTGTGTGTGAGATTGTAACGATGGTCCTGTTTTGGCTAATGCTGGCCACAGAACACAGCGCAGCACAGCACTATTAGTACAGGAAAGACAGTGAGTGATGCAGTCCTGCCGTGGCCGTCAGAGCCAGCAGGCAGCTGGGAATGCCCTGAGGGCACAGGAGGGTTCCGTGAGGGCTGTGCCCCCTCCTTACCTGCACCACCTCCTTCCTGACGTTGACGATGTCCAGCCAGTCGTTGAAGCGGGGGTAGCTGTTGAGCTCGGCCGTGCGGTCGCTCAGGGGCACACTCAGCTTGCACTGCCGCTGCCGGTGGATGTAGTCGATCAGCTTCACCTGCGGGATCCACAAAGCAAACTCTGAGCTTCCCCGGCACGTGCTGACCCTTCCCGGGCTGTGTTTGCACACGAGGGATGCTGGCTCCTGAGCACGGCTCTTTCATGACACACAAGTGACATCCTCCCGGGAGCTCTCAGGGAAATCCATGCATTTCCCTCATGCTGAGCATCTTTGCTCTTCAGCATTTCGGCAGCATGCAGGACCTGCTCTAAATCCCCACCAACAGCAGCTCTGAGGCAGGAATAGCCAAAATACCCAAAGACTCTGAGGCCTGTTATCTGATGGGCATTTCCATTACAAAATCAACATTAAAAGCAGCTAACTTAAAAGAACAAAAATTCAGGCAGCTGGACTAGATGATTGCTGCACATCTTCTACTCCAAAGTTTCATTCCAAAGCTTTTATCACTTGACCATCTCACGGCAAATGCACCACACAGAAATCTTCACTTTAGGCACAAAAGAATAAAACAGCAAAATGGAGTATTATTTGTGCCTTATATTTGCTTATCAAAAAGAAAATACTCTCCAAAGATTGCTCGTTGTGTCACACATTCCCATGAGGCAGGCTTAAGCTTCAAAACCTTCCTAACAAAACAATGCCTCAAAGCAAGTTAGCTGATCCATGATTTATAAATCAAAACTTGTTCTTAGTCAACAAATTTTAGCATTTGGGACCTGATCAGACTGAAAATGTAAAGAAAAAAACAAACATGGATTCTTTGACCGTTATAATATGTCTCCCCTTACAGTTTAAGTGCTTTCCTATGAAGTTAGTTGAGAGTATGTTTTATGAGCAATCCATTCCTTACAACTGTCAGGTACAACAAGTTTTTCTCTGCCCACATACTGAATTCTGACAGCAGTGCCATGCAGTTTGAGATTTATCAAAAAGTGTGTGACTACCACAGTGATTCCAACTCCTGCAATGCCCAGAGCAATGCAAAGCACTGCCATTCCCAGGAGAGGGAATCCAGGACTGCCATGTCCTAGAAACTCAGCCATCCCTTTGCATTCTCCCTCTGACCTGCTGAAACCAGAGGAGCCCTTCACCACAACTTCCCAGCATGGCTTCGGAGCACCAGGCCTACAAGGAACTGGAAATCTCAATCACTCGTTCTCAGTACCTCTTTTTATACAAAGGGGCTGACAGCACTTCCTTTTTTCCACCCCTTGTCTGCTTCCTCTGGCCAGAGCAGGGCAGGGCAGGGAGGGACTGGCCATGGGCTCAGCAGGGCTGGGCCCCAGTGGCTGCTGTGTTGTTGCTGTGGGCCAGGCAGAGGCCAGCCAGGGGCTCTGTCCCTGCCACGTGTGCCCTGTGTGACGGGCACAGGCTGCTGGCTGTCCCCTCTCAGCACTGGCCCCTGGGCCGTGCCCTGCCCTGAGTCCCCCTGCCTCTGGAGCAGGGGAGCTGGGATCCTCCAGGCAGGCAGGCACACACAGCTGCCTGCCCTTCTGCTTTCTCACTGTCACACGTCCTTTCCCACAGCAGCCTGTGCACAGAGTGCTCCTGTTCACTGCCATGGCAGAAAGGAGCATGGAGGTGCTGTCCCAAGCATTTTCCAGCTCGGGGCTTGGTTTACATTTTCTTTCTTCTCAGGGTGCTTTCCCCCTCTTTGGAGACTGATACTGGGCAGGCTGGGACGAGTAGATGGGCAAGGGCCCCTCAGGACAGACAGAAAGAAGAGGCTGCAGGAAGTTTGTAGACTCAACAGCCCCCAGTATGTCAAAAATCAGCCTACACAAATGAAAAACAGCTTCCCAACTGTGCAATAGCTGTGTCATGGAAAAGAGAAGGAAGAGAGAAAACACCCAAACCTTGTCTCTTTCCAGAGGCCACTCGAGGGAAGGGCCAGTGACGATATGTGTTCTGATACACAACCACAACACCCAGCCCCAGGCAAACAGCTCAGCGTGTTTGTGAGCCTTATGTGTGGAATTCCCAGGGCACTGCGGGATGTTCCTGCTGCTGCCCCTGGCTCACCTCACCCTTCCCCATTCCTGGGCACCTACGGACAGAGGCAAGATTGCACAGTGATTTTGGAACTGGTACAGCCAGCCCTGATGGGTCTGTGTGTAAAGCAGCAGCTCAGTTCTGCAGTCTGACTGTAATCTGTTATTTTAGTGTAGGATCTCCCATCAGGCAAGATTTATTTTTCCTGGAAGAAGGATGAGCTATCAGCATACTCTGTAAAGCCAGAGGTCCACGCTTAGTTATATGGAACACTCATTACAGGCAAATGCCCTAAAAGTAGCACATGATCCAGAATAAAGCAGGGAACTGCAGGCAATGGAGGTATCAGAATCTGTTCCAAAAACCACAGTGGAAGGAAAGGAGGGCTTAGCATCTATTTATAAATGAAAAATCACAAATTATGTAAAAGAAACGATACAGAAAGTGTGTGCCCCACGTTATCCAATTCCAGCGTGCAGTGTCATGAGGACAGCACGCTGCTCGGGGCGGGACATTGCTGAGGTCCAGCCACTGCCTTTGCACTCCCACAGCAGCTCTCCAGGCCAACCTCCCAGTAACAGCAGCAGCAGCACGTGAGTGAGAGCACAGAGCTGGGCTGCACTCCTGGCTCTGCCACTGACGGTTCTGTCTGATCAGCAGCAAATGCACTCATCCCTCCCCTTCTCCCTGCAGGAGCTCCCTGGAGCAGGCACCGGCCTCAGCTCTTTCAGTACTGCTTAAAAAAATACTGGTTCAAGTATTTCCCCTTCCCAAGTGTCATCATAAACTCCTAAAGGACACTGCTGGAAGGGACTCCGTGCAGCACGAATTTCAATGTCAAACTTTTCTTCTTTGCTGGAACGTAGCGAGTTCTCCCAAATGGATAAGCACTCTGGCAGCACAGGTCTGAATGTCTCAGAGGGCCAAGGCTGGTTTTTCCCGGATCACTCCTTCGCATTTGCTCCTCAAGTCCAAATTTGTTTTCCCCTAGTCCTATAAATAGTGTATTTGCATTCTCTTCCCAGCCTACATGCACCACGCTTCTCCCCTAGGATGAATTTCATTTTGTTGTTTCCTGCCCAGACTTTTTACTAAACTACATGGTTTGGCTTTAATAGCTGAGCTGTTGCAAAACCCTTTTCTGAGAATATAATAAAATTTCTGGGTTCAGTGACGCACGTACAAACCCACAAGCAGCACACAGGTCTCCAACCACAAACTAGGCTGAGAGATAGAGCCAATACTCAGCTACTCACTGCCTGCTTGCTAAACGGCATGTCCTACTCCTCACAAACGGCAAACCCCACACCAGAAGCAGCAATATTCCAACTGCCTTGA
This sequence comes from Cyanoderma ruficeps, assembly GCA_008694505.1. Lineage (NCBI taxonomy): Eukaryota > Metazoa > Chordata > Aves > Passeriformes > Timaliidae > Cyanoderma > Cyanoderma ruficeps. The sequence continues at coordinate 6,290,005 of VZDJ01000038.1, read as the reverse complement.
ACCCACAGAGATGGGAAAGGACAAGAACAGAGACAGGATACGGAGCAGCTGGAGCAAATCCCTGATTCCAGGGCAGAGCCCTGCAGCCCTGCCTGGGGCAGCTGATGGCCAGGACACCAGGTCTCATTGCTCTGAGAAGGGCACACGCTGCCAGGTGCTCCTGGATGCATGTTCATCTCCTTACAGCACCTTTAAAAGATCCCTTTACAGCACAGATGAGAAGCAAGTCCGAGAAGTTTAGGAGAAATCTGCCAAGCTTGTACTTTTTTATTTATTTCTGCAAAATAAACAGCAGATCTCTTGAGATACAAGTCTGCCATATCCATGACCTCCAGCCAACAGTTGGGACTTTAGAGGACAGTAAACAAAAAGCAAATGCCCTTGTTGAAAAACAAGTTTTTCAGCTGCACTTCTGTAGGCATGGCATAGGAAAGCATCTGTAAAACCAGATCACTGACATTGGGGTGCAGAATTCAGGAGATACTACAAGGAAGAGCTGGAAGAATTCTGTCATGGAACTACAGCCCAAGTATTTCTGACCTCTGGTTAACTGATCAGAAATCGCATTCTAACCTCTTCATTTGTCAGAGAATGTTAATAGTTATGGTGTCTAACCAGAGAAATCAAGTGTCATGCATTTGGGGGTCAACTCTCCCCAGCTTCTTGTCGATTATGTTTTATTCATGTTTAGAATAGTGGCATCTTGTTCCGGAGTCACTAAAAGGCATTAAACTTAGACCTATTGCAGTTCCTGCACTTGGTCAAAACCCAGTCTGAATTCAATGCACTTGATCCAAATAAACATGGAAAAAGGAGCAAAGGCTAGAAGACTTCCAATTTTTCTGAAGCCTTCAGTGGCTTAATCTCATGCTTTTAATCTGCATATCTTGAAATACCCTATTAATGCAGCAAAAATAATAATTTTCCATTTACCAAAAAAAAAAATTTAAAAAAAGGGAAACCATGGCACAGAATGAAAATTATAAACTAAACAACTTGGGGACAGGCAGAGGGACACTGCTATGCTAAAGTGCCAGCCAAGATTTCTGCAGAATATCAACAGTTGGAGACCAAGTTTGATTCAATCATGCGTTTCACAACCAAATGCCATGTTTTCACACTTTAACAAAACCTATAATCTGCTCAGTGAAGCCTGCAACTTTTCTTGTTGACTTGAAACATATGCAATGTTTAGAAGAGGAGTTTTGCAATACCCAAAACAAACAACTGTCATGATTTAATGAACAAATCAAGCACATGGTCAAAAGCAGATCCTATTGCTCCTGAGCCCAGAGATAAAATCTCAGGGAGCCTGGCAGCACTGGAGGAGACAATAAACATGAGCTTACACCGAAACTTCCAAGGCTACAACCAAGTCCTGCCCTGCAATTTACCCAGCTGGTGGCTGAGGCTTTAAAAGGATCAGATCAATGTATGGCCCAGCTCTTGCATGTGGTTAAGAGAAATGCAAATCATCTATCTTGCCTCAGACAGGAATTAATCTGGAAGGAACTCCTCTATTAACCTCCTGCCAAGAACCAGCCCAGAGGGCAGGGAGCACTCTCTGAAGCAGCCCAGCAGCTCCTGGAGCAGCAGGACACTGCACTGGCCCGATCAGGATCAGAGCATGAGGGAGGTTCTGCATTTCTGCCTCCTGAAACAGATGGCCAAACTTCTGAACTGGAGTTTATCTGCACGGGGCACTGGGGAAAGCCAGATGAGTCATCTGAAGGCATCCAGTGAAAGTGGATTCACTTCACACCTTTAGCTCTTATCTGTTTTCCCCAGTGCCATTATATATACAAACCCTATGTCAGACCAAAAAAAAACCTTCTAGGCCACCTGAGCACTGAAGAGAGCATAAAAAGGTCAGAATTGGACTTGCCAAATTTTTCTCTGTGGTCGTGCTCAGCAACCATGTGAGAAACTGATACAGATCTCACCAGCTGCTGGGAGAGCAGCAGCATGTGAGGATACTTCAGGGCACTTTCTCAAAGTCATTCAGTTTAAAGTGAAAAAAGGGTGCAGCGGGGTTGATCCATGCAAGGGAAAGACCTAGGATGTCACTGTCACCCAGCACTCGAGAGCTGGGCAGAGCCTGGGCTCTGGAGAGCTCAGAAAGGCCCAGGGCAGGTGCCCACACAGGGAACCAAGCCCTCCCCATGAGAGCGACCCCCATCAGAGTCTGTCCCAGAAACAGCCTCCAAAGCAGCCCTGCCCCTGTGGGCTTTGGAGAGAGGGGCACAACAGAGCTAACAAGTCCCCCAGACCCCACACTAACCACGTGGGAATGCCAAACTGGTGGAAATAGCAAACACAGAAGAGGTAGAAGTGCTGGCTGTGCTCTCCTGCTGGGACTGAAATGCAGCAATGCTGAGCATGTCCTGAGCAGAGCCTTCCTCCAAAAGCAGGAACCAAGGCAGCCTCAGGTGTGATCAGAGTGCTGCTGAGCCTGAACACGGGTGTGGGGTTCCAAGGAATACCCCAGGACAAGAGGAGGGGACAGAATAAGGCCGAGGAATCATTGCACAAACAGTGCTGTGGTTTTCCCAGTGTGCCCAGGAGCCAGGAGCAGGCGGATGGGGGATCACAGGACACAGCTCCAGGCTCAGCTCTGCCAGGGATCTGCAGGCACAGGACAGGCCTCTCTGTGCTGTGCAGCCAGCCATCCAGAGCAGTTCTGCTCCAGTGTGAGGGTCTGCAGGGCCCTTCAGCTGACAACAGCCCAAGCGTGTGTGCAGCTCTGCCCACAGGGCACTGAGCTGCTCCTTTGTGAACTCAAGCTCTCAGCAGCTGACTCATCTGAATGCCCCCAGCGATCTGGATGGTTATCAGCATCTGATCACAGCACCAACTGCAGCCTCAGAAATTCTCATTTCCTTCCTCATTGTGCCTGTAGGTATAAAGATACCTGACAACAGTGTGAAGTGTTCCCTCTCCAGTACAGGGAGAATTGAACCACTGCCTGGTTCTGACTGGTTTAGGACCAAATCTGCTTGCTTAAACTGAGAGAGTGGATCTGTACCCTTTTCACATGACATATGCTCAATTTGCAGTGAAATCTGATCCAAACCTGTTCATAGAACACTTTGTCCAGCCACAGAGAAAACCATCCTTCCCATCTGTGCTTCCATTAGGAACAGTCACAAAATGCAGGATTCAGCTGGAGTCTCACAATCTCACCAACCTCCAAACTATCTTGAGATCAGCATGAAATTCACACAGCTCTTTCCAAGTCAAGCACAGGATCTGCACAGGAGCAAAATTCACAACCCAAAGAGGAAGAGGAACAAAACACTTCATTTCAAGGAATTATTTGTATCCTAAAAAATTAGGTCACTCAGTTTGTCAGCCACATGGCTTTGCCCTCGAAACCCATAGAACTGAAGCTACTAAAGGCTGATATTGTGATCTGTATTTTCACCAGCCACGCATGGTAAAATAGGTATCAGACAAAATATTACAGAGAAATATCTGCCAGCAAAGTCATTTGCTTTATTTAAGGTGGCATCTGAGGAAAAAAAGGGGCTCACATGTCAGAGTCTGACCTGCAGCCTGTGGAATTCACATTCTCCACTTGAACCCAGCTGACTCATTCAGCAAGAAGCTTGGCAGTGAGCAGAACACCTGTCCAGAATGTGAGGTTTCTGTGCTTTAGCTGTGCTGAAATGGCAGCCAGAGTTCTTGCTCACTTGGGTGCATTTCCTATCCACCTCTGCACTGATCACACAGCTGCAGTCACAGGCAGCAGGACTGTAGGTGACTGCTGTGCTGGGCCACAGGCACAATGCCCTTCACCAAGCCTGGCTGCAGGACAGTGCCACTGCTTGGAATGCCACAAACACCCCGGGAATACAAACATGCTCGAAGGACTCCATGCAGTAGCACCTTGTTAAAAATAAGAAAGAGGAAGAAGGATTAAAAATAATTTGCACAAAGGGAAGGGGCAGCTCTGAAAAGGGGCCATGAAAGCTCTCAGTGCTCTGCTCTAACCAGTGGCTCCCAGCAGCAGGGACAATGAAAAGCAGAGGGAGCCAGAAGGATGGCAGGGATGGAAGAAGCCCCTGGATGCAGTCCCACCATGGAGCCCTGGTGGCAGCCCTGCTGCTCCTGCAGGACCCGGCCGTGCTGCTGCGGGACTTTGGGCTCGCTTGTAACAGAAAAGGAAAGAGTTTCTCAATGCATTGCTAAACAAACTCTGCAAAACAGGACCCAGCACAAGCCAGCAGGAAAATGCACAGGCAAGTTGTGCTGGGGTAGAAGCCTTAGGAGAAACTGGTAAATACTAGCACAGGGAGGTACAGGGGTATGGAGAGATGGAACACCAGATGGATGGATTTTCCTTTGAACCCTCAGTCATGCCTGAGGCTGACACAATAGCCACTGCCCAAACACTACAGTATGTTATTTCTGCTTTGTCAAATGATGCAGACAGCATCATTTCTGGGTCACTTGGAGGCCACATACCACTCCTTTTCTTCTCCCCTCTTCTCTTTTTCACAATCCCAGTGACTGAGGCTGTAAAGACTCAGTTGAGGCCTTCCCAGCTAAGAGTGGGAGGATGAAACTACACAATCAAGTAGTTCCCTGGGCCTCATAACATAATTCTCTTCAAAGATTTCATCCCAGCGAGGCATCTGAACCTAATGCAGCTACAGAAACAGTGCTCTGCTTAAAGATCAGAGATTTCACACCCACTGAACACTAAAAATGAAAGCCCCCCCCTCCCCTTCCTTTGCCACCCGAGGACACACAAGTGTAACAGAATGACTGAGAGCATTCTGCAAGACTAAGAACTGTACTTGCCATTTGCCGAGCACAGCCCTGCTGCTGCCACACCAGATCTGCAGCTCTGCTCCTCTCAGCTCACGGCTCTCCAGCACCCAGCAAGCTTCTTCACCTCAGCCATGCTTCATCAGGTTTAGCTGTGCTTCCACAGGGAGCACAGCAACCTCCTCCTGCCCCAGGCCTCTCCTGAAGGGCACTGTCACTTCACTCTGCCCTACAGACCTGTTCAGCTTTCCCTTCCCTCGTGGAGTTGGTGCCTGGCCACTGAGCAGGCTGATGATTTACCCTGCTGTGAATACCACACAGGCTTCTCAAAGTACTGCAGGTAAACACGTACCTGTCCAACTCTGTAAAGTCCTACCGAGGCAAATGCAGCCCAAATGTAACACCAATAACTCTGCCTGCCTCTGTAATTATTGACTATCTTGGCAAACCCACTGGATCTCTCCTCCCATTAACAATTACCCCCACGCCCTGTGGGCTTTCCAGTGACTGCAGCAGAAGGCAGCAGGTGACAGAGAGAAAGACTATGGAAGGCTCAGAACCTGAAAAGGAAACACCAGGCCATGCTCTGGGCACAGGAGCTGTGTTACAGTCCATGGATCTCCCTGTAAAATTCAAAACTTAAAAGTGCCTTTAAAGAGAATAGGTTTTCTGCAGGCACTAATCACTCTCACACATTTCTGAATGAACCCTCAGGTGTATTTGATTGATGATGCAGGAAGTGGAAATAAAGACACCAACAAGCTGTGCATATGTAAACTTAGAGCCTAAATAAAGGAGAGTTTAGAGCAGACAATATAAAGCCAGACATTTCCTTCATCACGGTCAGGAAGAGAATGACTAATTGTAGATCCTCCTCAGATTCCTGCACTTCCCTTTCCTCAGTGCAAGCCTCATTCTGCAGGTCCTGAGCACCCCGAGCTGGCACAGACAGTGAGCTCCAAGGGTGAAGCCTGAACATTCCCCAGGACAGAATTGAGAGGCCTTGGAAGGAACAGTGGAGCATTTTACTGTCCAGGATGCTGCCCCTAATCCCAAAAGCTTTTTCCCATTTTTCTTCCCTTGCCTTCCCAACCATCTTCCTTTTGTCTTACACATTTCTTTTTCTGTAGCCTCAATAAAATACAAGCACAAACCTCCAGTCTCCACCATCCCCTCACACTGGCTGGGGAATGAGACAGATTAGCAGTTTGTTCTCAGGCTTATTAGCAGACCAAGGGAAGAAAAAAAAACACAACAAAATCAAATCCTGCTTGTTTGACTCAATTATTCGAGTGTTCCAGAGTTCCACCTTCCCCTCCTCTGTGGCACACAGCTCCCCAGACTGCTGCAGCTCTGGGCTTTGGGGAAGAGGTTTACACAGAAAAGTGTTAAATCTCTGTAGGAGCAGGTTGCAGGTCTTGGAACTGAAGACATTCTGTCTCTGCACCCTGGGAAATCTCAGCTAAGAAAATGTATTCTCTGAAATGCTCCCAATGATTGGGTTTCTGCTAGAAAGAATTGAGCTCTTTTGGCAAGGACTGGGGTCACATTTCTCTTTTCACAGACACTGAGTGAGAAAGCTGCCATGGCTCACTGCTCACATTTTGTTTTTCAAAAAATCTCCTTGGGGCTCTCTCTTACTGGTTCACATTTGCCCATAGCAACCATGAGGGGTTTCTATCATAAGTTAAATATAAATACAGGATTTAGAGTGCAGACACCAGATTCCCAACCCTGAAAAGAACATTTTTTATTCTTGTGACTCTGAGACTTTTCACCTAAACCATGTTGTGCCCACTTAAAAAGTAGAGGAAAATACAGCTGCTGACCCAGTAATAGTTGTATGTGGAAAGGATACAGAGGGGACTGATAAGCAGCAACTGGCTATACACCAGACAGTTCTGCAACAGCCACTTGGCATTATACAGCAGCCTGGAAAGATTTTAATCAGCAATTGAAAAAATATCACAAATACAAAGATAACAAGCTCCAAGCTCAGCATCTTTCAGGCAGGTACAATATCCATTACTTTTATGAATTTCCACAGAAACTTCACACACCACACTTGTCTCTGTACCTAAGCAGAACAGGAGGTTGGGGTTGGGGCTGGTTTTCCTTTGGTTTTGTTCATTTAAGAGAAGTGTATTGTGACAGTTGGCTAAAACCAAGTTTGTCATTTTCAAAGCATTCTATGGAAGCAAATTAAAGTTCTCAAAACATATTCTTCTAATAAAAATCTGCATTAAATGTACAATGGAAGAAAATCTGCCAGTTCAGGATCAGAGTTTAAGCATTTTGCTTGTATGTCCAAAAATTATTTTATGCAGAATTTGTGAAAAATCTGAGCCTGACTTTTTTGCTCCACTTGGGGGTTGGAAAAAAGCCTTTAGAGCAGCAAAGTTCTCACATTTGCCATCACATCATTTCCACAGTTCAGAAAAAATTCCAGAGCATCAGCCTGTAAAAAACATTTCTAAAACGTGATTTATACACTTGTATGCTTTAATTCCATTTCTCTTTTCGTTTTTCATGCTCTACAGTCTCTTTAGGAAATACTCTTCAGAAAACTTCTTCATCACCCCTTTGCACTCCTTGTGCTGGGTTACATCCCTTTTGTCTTAGACTGTCTCCTTGGATTATGTGCTGGAGAGAAGCTGAGCAGGCTCTGGGTTCAGGGTGTCGACTGCCCCTGCTCAGACCAGAGGAGGGACTCCCTGTGCTGAGCCACATTAACCAGAAACACACAAACCCCAAACTGCTGAGGAGAAAAGAAAAAGCCATTGTAACAGCCTGCGTGCTAGTCTGTCATGGAAATACTCTCCTCCCAAGGAGCAGGGGAAACACAAAAGGATTCTGTGTTGTATTTCTCTGCTTGCCAGAGGACAGCTCTGAGTGCTGGATACAAATTCATGCCACAAGAGTTGAGATTTTTCACTGCAGCCAAGCAGCTCTGCGTTGTTATACAAAGATCACTCACGGATTTGTCCCACTCCTTTCATTTACAGTACTTCACCTTGATCTCTTCAAAAGGAACATGGTTAAGTTAGGCATTACTGAAAATCCTGGATCCTGAGGACACTGTAGAAAGCTGCAATGCCACATCTGTACAGCGGGAGACTCTAAATGCCACTGCTACTTTACTATGCCTCCTGCCAGGTGTGATGTAAAACACCACTGGGAGAAATTCTTTCTAACAGTCCTCCAGAATACCAAAGCCAGGAACACAGCAAAGGCCTACAAATGGCTAAGGGATCCAGCAGAGCTGGATTCAGCTTCTTACCTGTCTCACAGGCACAAAGTCAGTGCCCACACCCAGCTTTCCTAGTATTCAGTTTGTTCGAAAACACAGCAATGAGCTGTCCTTCCACAGCTCAGCTGCTCTGAGGATTTCCACAAATGCAAAACCTACAGTGCTCAGCCATCATAGGCTGAGCAAACAAAATAGCAGGATTCCCTACGTATCAGCAGTCTTGCTTTAGAATCAGCTTCTGAATCCAAAAATGTCTTCAACAAAAAGAAAAAAAACCCTTTCTACCTCCATCCTTCCTTCACAGATAGTCTTATTTCTCTTGTGTTTTGGCAAAGGTAATTTATAAATTCAACTGGATTGTTTACAGTATAATCTTGAAAGTGCAAATAATCAGCAGCAGATTATTATTAGCTTTCCAGCTGTGATCTCGTGCAAAGAACACTGAAGTTATCTGAAACTTCCAGATGCCCTGATTTCCCCAAATGCTGGATGAGGTCCTGCCCATGCTGCCTGTTACCCCAGCAGTGCAGCTGAGCCCAGTGCTGGGTTAGGTTACAAACACAGGCATTTGGGAGCTCAGCAGAAGCAGTCTGGCTGCCCAGGCTCTGGAGCCCATTTCCATGACCTGCCTGCAAAGCCCCTGCATGTCCAGTCTTGTCTCTTCAGCACAGTCACTGCCAATCATTTTCTTCAGCTGAAAAGAGAAAGGGAGAGGGCTGAGCACAGTCACCCAGAAATAGGAAGCTGTAGCATTACTCACTACCTTGAGGACTTGCTCTTCCTTTCAATTACTCAGCAGATGTTCTTAAATCAGTTACTCAGTTTCTACATGCACCTGCCAAACCCCAATTTCGCAGGGCAGGCATCCACCCACTGAACCCGGCGAGGCACATCCTGCTCCCCTCCTGCAGAGAGGAGGAACCTGGCACGGGGAGCCAGCCTTGCTGCCCCCAGCAGCAGAGCCAGCACCCACTCACTGCCCAGCACAGCCTGGAACCTCTTTGGGAGGATTCCCAGCTCCCAGAGCTGCTTCTGAGGGCTGCTGCAATAAAAATGGGCAAATCTACCCCCATGAAGGAAATTGGTGTTTCCAAAAAAAGCCACAGTTCTGAAAAATTCCAGTTTGCCACATACACTACAGCTCCCCCGTGCCAAGGCTCCATGTTCTGTTCTCATGAGGAGACTCAGGAAGGGGAGTTTGCTTCAAGTATTAATACAGAGGTGGGGGCTTCTGTCTTGTTTGGGGTATTCTGCCTTCTTGCAGAGAAAACAGAGTAGGGACATGACTGAAAAAAACATGCAATAAAAAAAAGCCAACTATAGGAAATTGCTTAACTGGAATGTGGCAACTTGCCACATTCTCTCTTTTAAAACAGCAAAACAGCTTTATTTTAACAAGCTGCTATGAGATTGTATTTTGGGATTGTCAGGAAGAACAAAATACACTAAACCCCACTCTGTTCAAAATGCTTTGAACCTATAATACAAGATTTTAAGAGGGAAAAAGAAAAGCTTTGGTCCTGCCATGCAGTGGGATCAGAGTTTCTCAGTTTGCTCACCAATTATCAAGAATGCTCCCAGAGTACTGCGTACAGGCACAGAAACACAAAATACAGGACTGGAAAAGCTGTGAGGGTAACAGATTCAGCTGCCAAGTTAACAGTGTTCTACTCTGCTCTGAAGCTGCTGGTCAGTGGCTGGGTGTCTGACTGCTCAGTGAGCTTTTGTGCTGGACTAGCTCTTCCTTCCTACTCCCCTGCTACTCTGCAGGGCCACAGGCAGAGCGAGCGAGGCAACAGGAAGAGCAGGAGTGTAGGAGTCACCTCTACAAAGAGCAGGATGTGACCCCTGCTCCCTAAAGAGGGCACAAATGGTCAGATCCTCATATCCAAGCTAGTCTCTTCCTAAAGGACAGGCTGTATCAAGGACCAAGTGAAGCTGTTCATCTTGAGTTAGAAAGTAAATTTAATTATATCAGTGGTGCTTTGTAGGAAGAACTTAATAATTAACTGCAAAGAAGTCAAATTATTGACTATTCTGATGGATTCTTGCTAAACTAAGCTTAAACACTCTAGTACTTGACGGAACTTCAATTCTGCCAAACTTTTATCTCACAGAGTGCTGGTGCTTCTCCTACCTGAAAGCATCCAGCTCCTGCAGCCTTGGAGCTCTGCTTGGTAGGTGTCTGGAAACCTGTGTGACCTGTTTGTCCAGCCCAGAGGCTCCCCTTCCCCACTGGCTGTTCGGCCCTACTGCACTCTGAATTTAGCAGCCTCTGACCCCAGTTTGCTCCATGAGCTGCCTGAGCCCCATTTCCCAGGGCAGCACAAATTCCAGCTGGAACGGGCAATGACAGCCAGCCACAAGTTAGTCTCATCTCCACGTGCAGATACTGAGCTGTGCAAAGTGTCTTTTCAGCCTCAAATCTTAACAGAAGGCTGTATTAGCATGCAGCAAAGTACAGCTTGAGGGAGGCTTTACTGCTGCTAACTTGGTGCTCCCATCCTGGCTGTAGTTACACACGGATTGCTGCTGCTGGGTCTGCACCAACACCTGGTATGGCTCCCTAACACTACAAGTTCATACTCTGAGGGTAATGATTCACCTAGTTCAGCCCCTTTAATCTGCAGTCTCTCTAAGAGACCATGGCAACGACTTCTGAACGTGTCTGCCTTCAAAGCTACCCTAGAGCCTGTCTGTGAAGGGCTTCTGTAGGGTCCTAGATAATGAGAAAAAAGGCATTGCAGTTAAGATGACCAGCTCCAAAGACAAAAGCAGGGAGCTTCCCCTGCTGCTTTAGAGCTTAGTCCTCCATGTGTATCTTTTTCTACTGAAAGGGACCTTACTTAGTCCAGTACGGATGAGTGCTGAACCAGCTTCTTGCAGTGCTTCAGCTCCCGCTTGCTCTTCCTGTTTAGCTGAAACCCTTGTGTATGAAGCTAAGTAAAACTGACCTAGAGGTTGTTTATGCTTTCAAAGGGTATATGGTCTGTGCTGGAAATGAGAACCTCGATCCAGCCTGACTCCCTACTACAATAATAACTGGAAATGAACTCTGGACTATCAGTTCCCAACCACTCTGGGTTGGATCACGTTGCACAAGGAATATCCCAGCCTGGGGGAGGGGAAGGCTCTCAGTGACACGGAGCAGCTCTTTCTGCTGCAAAGACTCTCCCAGCAGCTGCACAAGGCTTGGGACCAGGGATAATCCACATGGAACCAACAAACAGCAATGGCAGACAGAGAGAGGAAAACACCTGTGGGTTCCAGAGCAGCTGAAAGGAGAGGGACCACTATAGGCCAACTACTATACAGTGCCACTTGAACGTGAACCTTGAGACTCGCAGGCAACCTGTCAGGTGTGTGCTCCCGATATCCAACCCAGATAAGCAATGCTAAGGCTCCCTTTGTCTCCCAGCCAGGCCATCTGCGGCAGCAATGTGAGAATTACAGTGCAATAAAGGCGCACTTAATTCCCTTCTTATCCCAGCTTCCACACTGTCCTGTCCCAAACACTAAATCAAATCAGGACTAGAAGCACTTTCTCTGATACGTGTCTGCCCTCTCATGAATAGGCCGACTGCTTTCCAGTTCCCCTCAGTGAGACTGTAACCCACTCAGCTTTCACTTGCCAACATTAAAAAGTCCCTGCTTGTCTTTGGTCATTCTAGAGAATGAGGAAGGATCAAAGCATGGCTTGAGTGTAGGCAGTCGTCCCTCTTATTGCAGGGGGAACTGCAGAGTACACAACTTCTCACCCCATTGTCCCTTCCCAGGAGCCTGTGAAGCATGCTGACACATCCAGGGTTTCAACACAATTAAATTGTAAATTAGTCTTGTCCTTCACAAAAGGCTCATGACACACAACCATCTCCAACTAGATACAATGACCTGCTAAATTCCCTATTGGACTCTTGGGGGTTTCCAGGACCTCCCTGTACATCATTCCCTAAAGTCAAACAACTGCCTTGCCCACTGAAAGGTCGCATGGACGGGGCAATGGTAGGGGTCGCTTTCCTACATACAGTTATTGACTGCCAGCTGTACTGCAGCAGTTCACTATCAGCCCCAGGAAAAGGTCCAAGCACTTAAAATTTCAGAGAAGGAGCTTAAGAGTAATTGGACTTTAAAGCATTCCTGTAATCCTTTCAGTGGCAGAGATTTCACAGATAGGAGTGAGCAAATTAAATCTTCATACGAACAGTGAATATTATTTAGGCCATGGGCAGCAGCACTTGCATGTAATGGATGAGACCATCATATAATACATTTCTTGCCACACACATGGCTCAAATTAAGTGTCAGCTCTGGATGCTAAGAGAGAGCTGAACAGTTATTGCTGTAAACTTCCACGTGTGCTTGGGTGGATGGCAGCCTCATGCTGGGGCTGTCTCATGCAAGAATGGGAGCTGAACTGGCAAAAGAGCAACGTTGCTGAAACATGCATTCAACAAGATGAAAAAAAGAAAGGTTATCTTATAACTGTAGAATTTCTACCAATTTACTGGTCAGGTGAAATAAGGCACAGAAAGTATCCTTCTGTATTCTAAAAATATCCACTTTCTCAGTTGGTTTTCCTTTGCTATGTGAGTGTTGTTTTTAACTCCCTTGCCCATTGAAAACACACTTAATTTAACATCAAACCAAGTCTGAAGACAGTACAACAGTACTTATGTTTAAATAGCTGGAGCTTCAAGTGGGGGTCAAGGCCATGCTGTTGAAGGTATTCAGCCTTGAAAGGCACTTACAAAAGAACTGAGCCAGCAGAGACTAGAGCTAAATTCAGCTCTTACCCTAGTTTTAAACTGCTTCAACTCCTTTGTTTCCAGTACAGTCACATTCAGTTGCTACTCCTGTAAAGGAAAGTGGGCTCACATAACCCGACATTCATCTGATGTCAACTGGACAACCCCAAGGAACATAAGTGGGGTCCTCAGTCAAAGCCAGCTCTACTCTTTGCTACAGATGTCACTTACATGATACCTTTAGCAGACCAAGTGTTCCATCAAGTGATACGGCTGTAAATAATTCACCAGCAACCCCATAACACTTGATTAAAACCTACTGAAAGAAGATCTAATTAAATTGTCTTTTAAAGAACAGACGTGATATGACGATTGCGTGAAGGGCAGATGGCAAGCAGAAGCTCACTGGAACATGAGAAAATCATTTAGAGGACAGTACTTGGTAGCCAATACTATCAACTTTGCAAGGCTGTTGGCTTTAAAGCTGTGTATCTGCTGTGCTGTGAAATGTGTGTCTTACTGATTAACAATAGTTAGACAATATGTTATAGGAATGTAACAGCTACCTTGCTGCAAATGATATGTGCTTTGAGATAAAGCAATACAGCTCACAGCAGATTTCTCCATGTCTTTCAACCTCTGAGGAAGAAAGGAGCTTCATTTCATACCTCAAATGTAAGAGGAGATATGAACATAGAACTAACATCAGAGAGTTAAGTATAAATCTAAAGTAGCCCCAAAGTTCAAGTGTTGTCACCCAGCTCAAAGTTTTGCATGAAAATAAGAACTTACTAAAGAAAAGAGACTTTTGTCCTCTGTATAATGAAGTCCATCCCAGTTGGAGGAGGAGAATCTACTGCTCAGAGACAGGCTTTCAAAGTAATTAAATGTGATCCTGGTGCAGCTACCCGAGATCAAAGCAAAGCCGTGCCATGGTACCTATCCCCAACCTCCCAAAAGCAGACCTGTTTGCAGTCAGTCAGTCATCTTAGAGGAAAAGCCATCAAAATTATTATTCTCAAAGAAATTAGTGTTTCTTACTGATAAATTTCAAAATCCCTCATGCATCAGGGTGGCTCTCCAACTTCCCCCGTGTTCTCTCTCCCAGAGTCTGAGGTTAGATAAATCTGAGCCACAGCTACTCGCATGAAGAGGCTGAAGGCTCAGCACTTAGAAGAACTCTAAAGAATTCTAGCAATGCAGAGACTTGCAGAGCTCACTGATGCTGTTCCCACACCACTGAGGCTCTGTCAGGGAAGCTGACAGACCATGCTACTAACCCACTCTGTAAAATACAGCCTGGATGTGGAGATTTGTTCCTTGCAGTGTAAAGGGGCCACGCCTGCAATGGCAGACCTCACCCTCGTGTCAGGAATACAGGAAGACTGAAAGGGCTCAGCCAGCCTATTCCTGTGGAGGATCCACGAGGAGTGAAAGGGAGAGGCAGGGATCAGACCATGCATTTCCTCCTGTGTTTCCCTTTCCCCCTGCACCTTGGTTTTACAGCTGCAGGAAAGATCAAGGCAGAAGTGTGAAAATTGCTGAGTCAGGCCGTGTCTGTGGGGCCTCAGGCTGTCACAGCGCTGGGACGGAGGACAAAGCCCTGTGCTGAGGCAGAGCTGAGCAGCTGGAGGGACACTGCAGGGTGGGGACAGGCAGGACACGGACACTGCAGGCACAGGCACTGGGCAGCAGGGACAGCAGGGAGCCCTGCCTAGGAAAGATGAAGAACCAGAAGCATTTTTGCATTAAGACAATTGGAAAGAGGATGCAGGTTAAGCCTAGCAGGATTAAGTATCCTAGTAGCCAGGACAGCCAGCTAGTCCTGGCTAAGTTAACATAAGGAATAAGACCAGAAATGAGAATGGGTGTCTCTGTAAGCTCCCCTGCAGGCTCAGAACTCTTCTGGTGTACAGCAGTAGTCTCTAACAGTGAGAAACATGTCCTGTTTTGGCACAACAGTTCAAAAGGAAACTGAAAAGTCTGTTAATAAAACGCTAGAGGCAGGATCTGCCCCTTCATTAGAAGAGCAGCTGGGCTGACTGAGGAGAGGAGCTGCAAGGAGTCCCCAGACACTCCTGGGGACTCCAGCTCAGAGCAGGGCTGCACCACTGCATCTGCTGCCAGCACACTCCCTGCCCACTGCACTGACTGCAGGGCTGCCACTGCCTTCAGCTCCAAATCTCATGTTGCCAGACCTCCATTCACTGCAAAGCTCTTCACCTCAAACCCCGAAGCAGTTATTCTTGGTAACTGAGGCAATTTGAACAGCACACTAGAAAAAAATAAGGAAAGAACACATCAGTGGAACTGGAACCTGCCTTGGCAGCACAATGATTGTAGATTTAGTTTCCACAAGAATTAAACACTAAACATTAATGTCACCCTAGCAGAAGTATTCAGCTAGCTCTTGCAAAGTTAGCTATCTCTGCAGTTACAGACTGGCAGGTGAGAACTGATAACGCCCAGTCAGTTAGAGGTAAACAGGTAATTACTGGTACAGAAGTGCATTCAGCATCACTACAGAAAACATCTTCTCCCAAAGTCGGATTGCATTTCCTACAAATGCAGTCTCAGCACAAACCCAGCCAGTGTTTCAGGGCAATAGCTAAAGACACAGACCACAGTAGCTTTCCTTTCTCCTTCCAAACACGAGGTTCCACAGATTCCACTCTAGTCCCTAGCCATGACTGCGAATGGCTCAGGCATTTAGGCTGCAAGGAGAGACATCCCACAGAAACTCTGCCTTGTTATACCCAGACAAAATGCTGCCAATACAGCAGTGCTTAAATCAGGCCTTTAGCAGTCAGCCACTGGTTCTACAAATATTACACTTGACCCACAAAGCAAGACCAAACCAGTTTCAACACACATAATATCCTGTCTGAATACGAATGGGACTGACAAGCCCTTTGAGATCTACTCTGGGTTTCTCCCAGCTTAGCTGTGTGAACAAATGTTAAGAGTCTTTGGTGTCTGTGCTCACATTGGCTCTTCTGGAGACCGTCGTGTTTCACAGGAAAAAGGAAAGAAAACCTGAAACCTTTCTTCTTGCAAAGAGAGAAGGCTGAAGGCCTGTGCAGAGCTCCCCAAACAGATCAGTCTCCTTAGAACAATACCTGTGGATTTTAGTCAATTGTTTTCTTAAAACAAGGGAGGATAGGCAAGGGCACAGCTTCTAGAATTTACTAAAATGAGGGGAAAAAACACTGCATCTGATCTGCATTCAGAGTTTTATACTACAAGCTGATGCTGACCTGAGCCACTCAGATCTGTCTCTAAAGAAATTATGGAAATTAAAGTCAGAAGACTTCGTAAGAATGTTTTACTCTGTGGAAAGTTTCAGTTTTGCTCATAAAGACAAAAAGCCTGAAGTGTTTTGCTTGGCAGATAAAGAACAATTTTTAAGGAGACATCTAAAAAAGTCAGGAAGCTTTAAGAAACAAAATCTCCCCATTTCAGCTTATTTCAGAGGAGCTACGTAACTATATTTCAAAGCAGGATTTAGTCCTCTGGTTTACTCTAGAATTAAAAGGGGAAAACTGCTCTGGAAGAAGAAAAATTTTGCTAGAAAATTGGTGGGAACCAGGTGTGGAGAGGTTCTCCAAGAGCACTGTAGGCAGCATGAAGGGCATGGACACGTCTTCTTATGACTGCACTTACTGACAAACCCATCACCTCCCCTAGCAATGTCTTTTAGTGCTGATGGCCAAAAATCAATCTGCAGTTCTCAATCTGTAAAACCTACTAATTATTTCTTCTCTTAGGTTTATAAATAAAACCTCACATTGGAACCTGCAGGCCTCAACGATAACCCATACACAGCAACAATGAGGAGCTCTAGACTTCCTTTCCAAATTTAGATTGCTTCAAACAGAAGTGAAAGTTCTGTCATAAATCAACAAACCCACGTTTTAGAAGCACGCAAGAAGAGCAGCACTGGGCAGGAAGGTGCTAAACTCGTTGCAAAAAGCTTCTGAAGATTCCCAAGGCCCCAGCCCTGAGGCTCCTGGCTGGATGTTGAACACCCGGGTCAATGACCTGTTCGGGCAGCATCAGATCAGACCAGATCAGAGCCTGGATCTGCTGCATCCCAGCAGCATTCCTCAGTGCCACGTTAATTACTGCTCCAAAGGCAGCTCACAGCCTCTGCTATTAGAGTCCTTCCATGTGGGGTAACTACTAATCATCCTATCAGGGCACCCCATAACCCCAACCAAAACGTGATTCCTCACTCTGCTGCTTAAGTGTCCTGTGATCCTTCCCTGCTCCCCCAAGATGAACACAGAACCAACTGGATGCTCTCACCAGGCATAAAGGGAATGAGGGATGTGGCCTCTGCTCACTTTAGAATACATATAGAAATGACAACTGTATTTTCCCGTTAAAGACAGATTTTGAACAGTCTTGAGCTCAGGTATGTAAGTCCAATGAGATTTGGATCTTCCATATGCCTCCAGCCCCAACAGCTCAGACTTCAGCTCCCTGTACTGCCCTAGAGCAGGATAAACACCAGACACCAATGATGGGCTTTGGCTGGGATTCCCTCAAACCCCAAGAGCAGGGCCTAAGCCAAGGTTTGAGTTTCCACCTCAGGAATGCTCCAGGGTTCATTTTAAACAGGTTGTGCAAAAAGCAGGCTTACAACGAGGACAGGGAGCCGAGCATAGACAGGTGACTGTCACCTAGCACAGGTGCAAGTGAACACCACAGCTGCAGCAGTGATTACCTCATGTCTTTGGAGCCCTGCACTGGGACACGCCTCTGGGATCCGTAGGTGGCACAGGAGCTCTGTACAGCTCTGGCTTAAGGCAAAAGGCCTCTCTGACCACCTGTAAGCTTTGGTGCCTCCCACAAGCAAGGCAGAGTTTAACTGGGGACTGATCCTGTCCTAGATTCCGGGGGCCATGCCGATGAGGACTGGCGGCTAAACCAGAATGCCAAACTGTTTCCTAATCATGTGCTAGTCTGCCTTGGTGCAGACTCCCACCAAGAAGCAGCAATGCCCACAACACTTCCATGCACAACTCCTCACAAGCCATGCATTGGAAGAACTCCCCATTTCTCCTGGAGCAGGTGTGTTTCCAGATTCAGAGAGCTTCTGTCCTCCGGATTTGCCTGCTGTGGCAACTCTGTGCTGCTGGCAGTGTCAACTGTGTGGGATTGCACCAGAGGAGTGAGAAATGAGCAGGGAGGGAAGTCTGAGAGCTGGCTGAGTCAGGGTCATCCATATATCACTCTGTGCCTTTCACCACAGCCAATACATTCTCCAAGCCCCTTAACAGTGGGAGATAGCCAGGCTTGCTTTCAGCATCATTTTCCTTTTATTTAAAAAAAAAAATCCCCCTAAGCTGAAAATAAGGATAAGAAATATTAATCTTATATTAAAGGTGAGGGTTTAT
The DNA here is from genome assembly GCA_008694505.1 of Cyanoderma ruficeps. Taxonomy (NCBI): domain Eukaryota; kingdom Metazoa; phylum Chordata; class Aves; order Passeriformes; family Timaliidae; genus Cyanoderma; species Cyanoderma ruficeps. Next base: position 6,271,835 of record VZDJ01000038.1, on the reverse strand, counting down.
CCCTCAAGCTTCTGATACATTATACAGCCTTAGTAGAAAATATAATTGTAACAGACACTATTCCCTAAATAATTTGGTATGTCACGTGACTTCTTTGTTAAGTGTTCCTATTTATGACCAAAGCAGGTGATAAATTTGTGTACCCCATGCTGACTCATTGCTGTACATCTGTCTCTAGCATGCAGCTGGAACACTGATCGGGGCTTTCCTTGGGTAAAATGCAGTTCACAGCACTGGAACTGGAGCAGCAGCCCAAGGTCTGCACAGGTGGGATCTGGGCAAGCTTGGTCACAGCCAGGGGTTCAACTGGGCACAGCTGGGGCTCAGCTTGGCTGCTTTCCCGACTAGATCAGTTCTGTGCACCCAAAAAGGTTAGAAGTTGTGTGCAGAGACTGAGGCTTGTGTGGGACCCCAGGCTGTGGGTTCCTGTCACTGTGTGCAGGCAGGATGGACAGAGCTCCCAGCCAGGCTCTGCTGCTGCTCCAGGGCTGCAGGAGGATGAGCAGGAATGATGCTGTTACCAGAATGCAGTGACCACACAGGCAGCCTTAGGAAGGCAAAGGCAGCACACAGCTTTACTCTGACACTTTCTTTCTTGCTTCCCAATCAGTGCACCATGCAATACAAGGGAAGAAGTACACAAAGCTTGACAGAAAAGTGAAGAGTCCCCTGTCCTGTCTTCATATTGATGAAAACCTGTTCACCAAAGCTTGTCCTGAGAGCTCCAGGTAAGTGAAAACACTGCTGCTGAGTTTTTGTGTCAACATTTATGTAAAATCAGTGGTTGGAGTTCTGCTAAATTCCATTATGATGTAGAAATTCTGATCATAACTGTCACAAAGGAAAGATGAGGTCTGCAGACTGGATAGTAACAGATGGTCTTCTCTTCTTCCAAGTCAAATAGAATCTCTGTTGAAGACCACCTCGTACAAGAAGTGCACAAATTTAAGAAAGGAGGAGGATTCCTACAAAAACACAAGACACTTTAAAAAAAACAAATGTGTTGCACGTATGCAAAAAGTCAGATGAAGTAAGAGACTTTCTTCTTCTCTTACATAAGACCTGCTGGGAAAGGAAGTCTTTTCAGCTGAACAAAGCTCATAAACATGTGGCTACAGGTTGCAGTTTGGCCTGAAAAATTCACTACTCCCACTGCTTCCAATTTACAAACACAACTGTCCTTCCCTTATGCATACCACATGCCCAACTTCCAATCTGCAAGTGTGGACTATTACAACCCTCCTTCCTCTTCTCTCATGCCTCCCCCCATTTTCAAAGCGTTTGTTTCTGCCCAGAGATTGCTTGGTAAGATAAGCCTTTTCTGGACAAATTGCCAAATGAATTGAGATAATGCCAAAGCAAGTTCAAACAGATTTAATCCACAGGTACTATTCAGCTACTGTGAATGACTGATTTGTGGAGAGTAGACTTATTTGTGACACAGCCCAGCTGGAGTCAGCCCTTCTGATCTGGTGCTCTGTTTGCTGAAGGTGCTGAACAGAAAACATTCCCGAGGAAGAAGCCAAACTGATCTTTGCACACAGGCCCAGGAGTGTCTCTATCACTGATCTCGTCTGGCCAGAGAGCCAGGAGGACAGCTTTCCCAAAGAGCAGGCAGAGCTCAGAATGTGTGCCACTGCCTCACCCAACACTCCCACCATAACCAGTCTGGAGGCAGCTGCCATGCCAGAGCCACTGCAGTCAGCTCTTTTGAGGCAAGAAAGAAAATACATCTGCAGTCTAAATCCACTGCAGGTCTTGCAGTCCAGCCTTCCTACCTCATCTGTGCTGCAGTCAAAACTGGAGGGCGCTGGGGGAAGGTGTTTCACAGTCTGGGGATTCCCACAGCTCAGCAAACCAGCTGTTTCCAGCTGAGAAACCACAGGAACCTTTCCTGCTGCCAGCACCTGCGACTGTGTTCTGCTGCTCACCTCCAGCAGACTGGCTCCAGCTGTGGTTGGAAGTTGCATGTGCTTCACCACAGATGTCTAGTCCCACCAGCAGCTTCCCAGCCAGGGAAATGAATCCAGAAGGGTACTGCCTTCACAAAGAAATACACCTAAAAATAATACACTTCTAACTTTGCAAAACCAATTTGAGTCATACAAGGGATTAGTGTAAGGACAGAGGTAAAGACTGACAGAGCAATTTCTTTCCAAGGATGCTTGGAACAATACTGGAGGCTCACTACACGGCAGACATTTTTTGCTCTCTTACATATGGGTTAAAGTTACCATTATTTTCCATTTCAGTTTTGTAGTCAACTTGAGAAGTGAGTAAAACTGCTAGGACAGAACTGAAAGCACAGACTAGCACTGGGTAAAAAGGAAAACACTCAAGCACTTACTGGGCAGAACATATAAAACTTAAAACCCAAGCTAGACCTTGTGGCATCAAAGCACCCAGTCTGCTAATAACCAAACTAACAGAACCTACTTTCCACTCCAGGGAAACTCCCTGCCCTTCTAAGAAACGGCCTTCCCACCCTGAAACAGGGGCAGCTCATGTAGCACATTACACTCAACACATCCTTTGCAAGCAATTCCCACAGCTCTTTCTTTCCTCTCCTTCCTGTATCTGTTTTCCCTGAAGTCTTCTGAGCCACCGTGAATGCTTATCTGTACCTGCCAAGGTCCAGTCTGAAATCCTTATCTACCATGTGCTTTATTTTGAGAACACCTTACAAGCAAGAGGAATGAGGAAGGACTTAAAGCATTGCAGTAAACGGGGAAGGAGCTCTGAGCACGAGCCCAAGCGCCCTTGGTTAGGTTGGCATTCTTGACCTGGCGACCACATGTCACTACACAGTTTACCAGTTATATTAATGGAACCGAGTTTTCACAATTCTTCTTCCTCTGAAGTCTTTGCACAGAAGAAAAGCCCCATGAGAGTTCAGCCCTAGCCTAGCTGAGCTCCCAGTTCAGGACAGATGTATAGTACAGATGTGGCTCACAGCACTGCACCACCAGTAGCCACTGATCATGATGCACAGAGCCATTTGGTGACTCATGAAGGCCACCAGGGAAGCACAGCAGGCCCTGAAGATCCCTGAGCTCCCAGCTGCACTCCGGACTCTTCAGGAGCTGCCTGCACAGTCCACCCACCAGTACACAGCTCCCTGCAGGACCACAGCTCGTGTCTGTGCTGGCATGACCCCACAGACAGAGGCACACGGCCACAGGGGCACTGCTGCCACAGGAATCAGGGCACGGGAACTCCACCGGGTACCTGAGACAGCTCTGGTACCCCCCTCCCTCAGGGACACCAGGGGCACTGACAGCCTGGGGAAGCACACACACACCCTGAGCTCCTGCAGCCTGGCACAGTTAAGCACAAGACTCGGGCTACGCCTGACATGTATTTCAGTACAGGCAACCCAACAGTGCAAAGAACACAGTCTGTACCCATGGCCACAGCTCCATGTATGGGCAGAGATCCAGCACTTGGTTGAACTCCCAGAGAAATCACATACTGGACTGTACATCAAAGAGATTTTCTTCTGAACATAAATTTTATGATCATCAGTGAATGTGGCACCCATTTGTTTAAACAGATAAATGCTGAAGAGGATTGTGTGCACACACTCAACAACTAGAAACAGCTTTTATTGCTTTAAGAAGAGCCTCAAGATCATAAAAGGTCTTTATACTTTGTGAATGAAGGTTTTCTTTTACAACAGGTCCACCAGCAAATAAGTGATGATCATTTTCCAAAATGATGCTGATTGACATTGTTTGGGCATCCAAAAGGCCCTCAGTAGGGCTGCCAAAAGGCTATACAAATATTGTTTCATAGAGAATAGCCTTTTGAATGCTGCTTGGAGGTGACAGGAGGAAGAACAGTGCTATAAATTTTTTGGGGAAAAAGAACCAACCAAAACAAAACACCCCACAAAACAAACCAACCAACCAAACAAAACCACAAAAAAAGTCAGACGAAGAATAAACGAAGAATGATAGATTTCCACGAGGCTGAGCCAAAAGCTACCTACCACCTATTGTTTCACAGTTTTCTTCCCAACCTTCATTTCTCATGTGATGGATTTTTCAGCATGTAGGTTTATTACAGTTACACTGTTGTGATGACCCTTTTTTCCTAAAAAAGCCCAACACTTTACCCAGCTCCACAGTCTCCAGCACCAGGTAGAGAAGAGGAGCATTATCATTTACATTAAACTTGAATCAAAGAAAAGAACAGGAGGGGATTGCTTGCTTAGAGCAAAACTACCTACACAAAAGGTAAAAGGAAGTGTTATTTAAGCATATAAAGGTCAAATGAACTAAGGAAAAATACATCTATTTTTCCTTTCTAAATACTTATACAGATGTTTGTACAGATCCAGCTCTTCTTTGAGAGCATCACAAGAGCACATGTTTCGTGTTTGAAGAATTTAATCTTTATAAACAGCAGACCATCTCTCCAACCAGGTCCATGATGCTGTTTGCGCCACAGCAACAGAGGGAAAAGGAGAACCAAATTAGATCAGTGAAACTGAGCCAGGGATAGAGAGACAGGCCTGGAGCAGAGGGCAGGAACCATCAGGAGCAAACACTAAGGACCTGAGGCAAAGGGGAGTTTTCCCAGCTCGCCCGGACAGCGGTGTGGGGACACACCTCCTGCCAGGGAGCCTCGAGTCACCTTTGCTCCGTGCCTCACATCGCATCCCGCTCCACAGGAACACGAGAGCCCGGCACAGGCCCCGGGGCGCGGCCGAGCACGGCCTCACGGAGCTCCCGAGCACCCGCCCGACAGCCCGGGGCACCCGCGGGGCTGCCCCGCACCTGTCCGCGCCCCGCCGGCACCGCGCTCCGCTCCCCGGCTTCCCCGGGCGGGGGGCCCCGCGCCGGGAGCGCCGAGCCCGCTGACAGCTCCGCGGCGGGGCCGGGACGCCGCTGCCCCCGCCAACAGCGCTCGGCCCGCGGGATAAGGAGCGGGCGCGGCCCCGGTGCCGAGGGGACAGGGCGGCGGGCAGCGGCAGGCCCCGGCCGCGGCCCCGGCCGTGAGGGGCAGAGGCGGCAGCGCGGCCCCGCTGCGGCGCCCGCGGCTGCCAGCCCGCGCCGTACCTCCAGCGTGCGGATCTCCTGCTGCGTGAGGTCGTTGGACGCGGCGCACTTGGTGCGGAGCCCGCGCAGGTTGGAGAGCGAGATGTCGATGAGGTCCTGCAGCAGCCCGCACTGCTGCAGCGTGCTCCGCACGGCCGGCAAACCTCGCGGCCCCGCCGCCTCGCCGCCGCTCCGCTCCTTCCTCTCCAGCATGCCGGCGGCTCGCAGGGCAGCCGCTCTATCCATCCCTCGGCATCAGGGAGGCCGGGAGGCGAGGCGGCGGCGAGGGAGCGGTGGAGGGAGGGAGGGAGGAAAAGAGGCAGGGAGGCGGGCGGGAGGCGGCCCGGCCCGGCCCACCCCGCCGCGTTCGCCGGGCAGTCACCGCGCGGTACATGCGCCACCGCCGGGCTCCGCAAGCGCGCCCGCTCCGCCCCCGCCCCCGCCCTCAGCGCCCGCCGCCGCCCCGGGGCGCTCCCCTCAGCGTGTCCCTCACCCCTCA
>VZDJ01000038.1:6239694-6265842 GCA_008694505.1 Cyanoderma ruficeps | reverse complement strand
CCCTCACATCCCGCCTCAGCCCTCAGTTCCCGCCTCACCCCTCACATCCCGCCTCAGCCCTCAGTTCCCGCCTCACCCCTCACATCCCGCCTCACCCCTCAGTTCCCGCCTCACCCCTCACATCCCGCCTCAGCCCTCAGTTCCCGCTTCGCCATCTCCCTTTCTCCTCTCGGCGGCCGCCTCAGCCCCTCAGCGTCCCCTCAGGTAGGTCAGGGCTCCGCTGCTCCTCTCTGCGCCCCTGGAGGAAGCGGGGCCGGGGCAGGGGCGGCCTGCCCATCTCAGGGGAGGTGTGAGCAGGCATTAGGATAAACTTATTTTAGTGAATATCAGCTTTGACTACGATAGGTGTGTGGGTTCATCCATATCATGATTTGCCTTGTGGAATCGCTGTGGTTTCAGCTTTCACAATGGAGATGCAAGAAAAATAGTCCAGGTAACTGCATGACATTTGGTTTCACAGCCAGCCTGTCTGATGGACTTGCACAGAGCTGAGCTGTCAGTGCAGGAACCACTCATCTCCCAATTATTAGAACTGGGACTGTTCATCTGACATGAGGGATCCAGAGGGGCAGTTAGGTTGTACCTTACTGACAGAAGAAGGCAGCCTCCTTAATTTGCACTAAATTGATACCAGGTTTTAAAAGCTTAAATGACATCTCAGCTGCGTGTGGCCATACAGAAGGGAGATTCCTAAAAAAAATTTAAAAAAAAAAAAGAAACTGAATTTAGGACATAAGGCAGTGGAGCAGGGCAAAGCAGCCGACACTGAGCTGTTTTTCTCATGGTTAGATAAATACTGGTATCCACATTAGTTTGTGTGGATTTGCATCAAGTAGTGTGGCATATGCTGTTTAGTAATTTTCTTAAGAATGTGGGTCAGGTTAAGTGTTTGATTTCATTGTCATTATTCACATGCTGTAAATTTCATACGCAATAAGGGCTTTGCTGGATTAGGGTTTAATTAGTTTGCCATCTGATGAGTCCTGTGGTTTTGGGAAAGTAACTTTGCTTATTACCTCCATATTTCTGACCTTGTTAAAAAGCCTTTATCTACCCTGTCTGCTCTCAGAAGCACTGGAAGTTTAGCACTGGAAATTTTTGTTTCTAGGACTCTGAAATCCTCAAATACAGTTGGAACTGTGGAACTCGGGAATGTCATTAACAAGATACTGTTCTTGTAGGCGTTCTCTGCATACCCACCTGAGAATATCCATTTGCTTACAGACAAGAGGCATTGCATAAGAAAGCAACCTAGGAAACTTGTGGGCCGTGCATCACAGGATACTTGGCATTCCCTGCCGTGTTTGTGTGCTGGGAGTGCCGGCCTCATTACCCGGCTGCCATCCGTGGGCAGCATTCCAGTCCCGGCACACAGGGCTGCCCTTGGGCCTGCGGGAAAAATGTGCTGACTAAACACTGCCTGTGCTTCCATCCCTGCTCAGCATCGCTGCTGCCTCGCAGGTTGCAGGGCTGGCACCTTCCCAGGAGCACAGTCCCGGTGGTTTAAGGTGTCTGAAACCACAGCTCTCTGTGTATAAGGAGATGGGGTAAAAGCACTGCTTATCAGAGAGTTTGAAAAGAGAATTACCATGGCTGGGCTGAGCTAGAAGGACCATGTGAGCACACTGAATGTACTCTTTTTCCCAGAGATTTCAGGAAGGGACATATTTCATGTTTTACACGTTTATTGATGCACCTGTTGGGATTTTTCTTTTAATGTACAGTTTATGTAGGGTGGACATAAGAATTGAGTGAACCATACCCACATTGTCAACTTCACTCCAATGCGAATTGTACAGTGGCCTTTTTTGCCACTGTGTCAAAAAAAAAAATAGTTTTGAAAACAACAATAAAATGTGGAATGACTGACCTGGACCAGAGAAAACTGCTAAGTCCTTGGTTAAGCCACTGGCCTAAGGAGTGAGGGGATTTCTCTTCCCCATTGCCCTCCATTTCTCTTGCCCACACAGATCAGGTTCCAGCTACCTCAATAAACCCAAACCTTTTAAAGCACTCTTGGAAGTCCTGGGCTGTAGCAATGGTCTTGGACTCAATGACATAAGCTCACTGGGGAAAAAGAACTTTTTTTTGTTCCTAGAGAAAGAAAAGCACTGATGCATTTCACATGCTGCCTGTATGAAAAGCCTCTATTACCTTTTTAGTTAGCTTGCCCCAATTTCATTTAGCTATCACAACATTGAATTTAGATGATGAGACTGAATTACTCTATTTGATGTGTTTAACACATAATAGAGACCTGTTTTAAGAAAATGCAGTGTTGGGATTTGAAGAGCTGAAATGTTAGGTATTTCAGATAAAAGAGGCCTTTATTATCGGTGATTTTCCCCTCAAAGGCTTCCTCCTACACAGCCATAGGAGTATTCCTCTCCCCGGCACAGCACAGGAATACACAGTAGCTCTGGCATGCTCCTCTGCTGGGAAGCTGAGAAACTTAAGTCCTATTTTTAGACATGCTGCTGGATATTCTTCTCAGGATATACAGAGAAAGTGAGGATGGTGAGATGGTGTTCCCAGAACAAATCCTTACCACTCTCCAGTGCAGATATCTCCATTGCCTGCAACTGAGCCAAACCAGTTTACACAAGAATAAGATGTGACCTGCACCTTTAAGGAAAAATTTTAGTGTAGGTCCACTTCTTCCATGGATTTTTCTCCTGTTCAGCTGTGTCAAATGGCACTGTGAAATGCAAGGCATGGACCAGCAAATCCACAGGTTTGGTAGTGGTGGATCCCAGTGAGTCAGGGATAGATCCTGGAAACTGAACTGTGTGCTGACAGTAATGGAGGAAAAGATGTGAAAATTAAACACTACTCCTTTTCTTTAAAATAATTATCATGGGTGGGGAAAACAGTTGTGTTTGGGCAATCTTAGAGGAATTTCTGTCCCACAAGTGGAAGGCACAAGAAACTGCTGGGTAGCTTCACTCAATGTTTTCTGTCCGACAGCTGTTGTGGTTTAACCCCGGCTGGCAGCTAAGCTCCGCCAACCCCCTGCTCACTTCCCCTTCAACAGAAAGAAACTTTGAGATGGGACTGAGGGGAGGAGGACTGGAGTGATGTGTTCATCTTACCTTCTGGAGTCACATGAGTAAACAAGTATTGCAGCTGTTACGGCAACCAGAAACTTTCTGGCTTTAAGAACATGAGAATTTTAGTTGTCTATAAAACAAATAAACCCCTCAACATTTATTTTTAGAGTAATCTCATGGGGTTTGCAGTCTTTCTTTAGCATGAGCTGTGTTGCAATAGTGCTGCCTTTTTGTCTGCTATTTATCACCAGTCACTTCTGTTTAGACTATAAACTGTTTGGGGCAGGAAGAGTCTTTTACTCTGCTTGCACGGCAACGCCTGAATCTCAGCGAGAAGCCTCTGAGCTCTGCTGTAATATAAATACTCAATAATGACAGGCCCAGAGGCTTTAGCCCCCACCCCACTTGGAGCCCTGCCAGCCCGTGAGGTTTGTTCTTGCAGCAGACGTGCCAACAGTGAAAAGTGACAAATTTTGTTGGCGAAAGATATTCATAGGTCTAACAAGGATAAGAAACACCCGCCTTTAGAAACAGAGGCTTATGTCTCTCCAAGGATAAACACACCCTAGATTGACTCATGCTGGCATAATCCCCTTGTGCAATTTGTATATTGGCATTAGATATGTGTCTGAGGCAAAAAGACAAATATTTGGTTAACTAAACAACACGGGGATAATAAAAAATAATTAGGCGGCTTTACCTCTCAGAACACTGCAGCAGGTGAGCTGCTGCTCTTCCCCTCAGACAGGCACATCCCTGCGAGCAGAGTTTCCTGATGTTTGTTTTATTTGCAGCAAAATAACCTGTTTATTTTGTTAAGTGCTCTCAGAGTAAAAATAATTAATAAATAATTAAATGAATCAAGTCCAGTAGCACGCAGTCTGGCAAGGGAGGGGGTATATACTGTGGTGGAAAAAGCAGGCTCATATTCCACAAGAGAGCTTTGTCAAGTGTATTGCATAAGGAGATTACAGGCCTGAGTCTGAAACAGGCTGAAGGTTTTAGTTGTGTTTGTCATTAGCACGCTGTGAACTGCAGCACAACAGCCCCTCTTTCATCTGGGTGAGAAAAGGCTCCCGGTCCATCATTATGTTTCTGGAGCTGGGTCTCCACATGGCTATTAGCTTCATTCCCCAGAGCCCTTTCTGGGTGTTTAAATAAAGGCGAGGAGCCGGGCGGGTTAATCATGTGCTGCCATTATTGCCGTGCGCCGGGATGTTTGATGTGAGGCCCTTGGGGAAGGCCCCGGGGCCGGGCTCTGCCCTGCACGCCCCGCCTGAGGCTTGTCCTTCGCCGGGCTTTGGCCAACCCAGTTATGTTGATTAGCGACAAGAGAACAAACCCCTCCCACCCCCGTGCCCTTTGTCTGTTGGCAGCTCTCAATCAATGCCAGTTCTTCTGGTAAAAGGAATAAAAAAGCCAACCAGGCTGCTCTTGATGCAGCCACCTCTGTGTGGAGATTTTACCACCAGCTGTTGTCCTGTTCTGTGGGAGGCCTCCTTTCCAGTTCTGCAACCCTTCCTCCAATCTGTGTGTGCAGTGCCTCACAAGTGGGGTGACCACAGCCATTTCTCAAGCAGTACAGAGACATTATGTCTCTCATTACATACCTAGCAGGAAGGCTGTCCTGGGATCAACAGGGTCTGCTGGATAATCCACATCCCTTTCCATGGGAGGAGCAGCACCACAAAGACCTCGAGATCCAATATCTGCATACTTCCCAAGACACATCTGCACATTTGATGTGGCTGTGTCCCTCTGCTGTGCATGGTGGGACCTGGGAGGATCTATTGCCATCTTCCACTTGTGAAACATCCAGGAAATATCTCTTTTGGAAGCATTCTGGTGCATGTCTTTTAGCTCTCAGTTATGTAGTGGTCCTTGGGAAGAGCCTGCGTGCACTGACAGCTCTGTTTTGGGAGAGCTGCAGGAACTTTGCCATGGATAAAATGGAAGGAGCTGACTCCTGTAGGTTTCTAAATATTGAGACACTGTAAAAGAGGCTGGGCCAAATGGTATGAGTGAAGGACTGCCCTGATGCATCTGAGGGGCATTGCCTTTGGCATTCCTTCATTGGAGATGGAATTCTGCCTGTGCGTTCTGCTGTGTCTCCTGGCCTCACAGCCTGCTCCTGCTCTACTGAGTCAGGCTCTTGAAAACCAGGTCTGTGAAAAGCCTGTGGACAGTCTAAAGAAAGCTTGCAACATTATGAAGAATATTTAGAAACTTAAACCTGTGCCCTGCAGAAAAAAAAGTCTCAGCAGGAAGTCCTTAGAGTGATGATAATAGAAAGGGCGTTTTATTCAGCTATCAATCATTCTCACTCTTGATGAGTTGAGAATTAATCTGCAGAAGGAAAAGCAAACACAGATTCTTTTGTTCCTTCCGATCCAAAGTCCTTTGAAATCTGTCTTCCCAGTCAGTAAGTTTTGGATTAAGTCCTTGTTCCGCCCTCCTTTCCCCTATCCCTACAGTACCATGAAAACTCAGGCTGTTTCTCTTTACTTCCTTCCTCTTCATAAAATGTCTAATAATCAGCCATCTGGTGTCCAAGATGCCTTGAGTATTAGGGCATTTCCTTTATCCAGGGGAGGCTTGTGAGAAGGAAGATAAACGTGTCCATGACCCATCCCTGCAGTGTGCTGATTAGGGTCTGGCAGTTTTTCTTTGTTCACGGTGATTACAGTAGTGCTAAGTTGTTTAGGAGAGAAACGTGTTTAAAGGGAGAGTTTTGGTTTCTGATCTACTAGATCTCATGACGTTACTTAATTATGCTTAATGAGAATTCTGTAGGACAGTATAATACTTGTATGTTAAAGACAGAGTGGGATTTTGAAGGGAAGATGCGAAATGAGATCTATAGAAAACGCTGTGTATCCTAAAGAACTGCAGTCTGGATTCGTTCTCATTTTAATTCTGCCTCACAGTGGCACCCTATTTTTCAGAACTAGCTAAAAAACTTAACCCTTTCCTTTCATTCTGTATTCCAGAGACCACAGCTGCAAGACAAGCTGTGTGCAGAGCTCTGTTCAAGTCAGTGTCAACAAGGGTTCTGTGTGCCACGCTGTGTAAAACTGGGTCAGGTCTCAAGGTAGCCAATGGCTTGAGATTCAAGTTTAGGAGGAAAATGTTGAAGGGCACAGAGAAACTGTGACTGAGCATTCACTGGACAATTGCAGTTTTTTAAAACAAAGCCTGGAGGGAGAGGGCAAGTCAAACTACAAAGAAAACAAAAGCAGCAGGAAGAATCTGCAGTCTTAGCTCTGAAGTCAAAGAAAAAAACCCTACCCCTTATTATTCTCTGACAACTTGTAGGCCAAATTCGTGTCATAAAGGAGGTTTGTGACTTGATTTGTGAGCCCTTGAGAGCTGCAAATTTTTGTTGCCTTGACTATGGTGGCACGAAGAGATGCCAGCAAGGTTCTGTTCATATTCACAGAATGATGCTTCCATCCCATTAGGGTGTGGACAGTCACTAGACACTTGTACCAGGAGTCTTCACTTGATGGTATGTTTATAAATAGTAAACGATTTTGGTCCAACTGGAGTTTGTCAGGTGAGACATAAAAAGAGATGTCCTTAAAACACCTTTAGGCTATTTCTATACACCTTGGTTCTCAGAAAAGAAATATTTCTAACTTATTTTTTTTCTCTTGAAAGTCACCTCACCCTCAAGGGCACGTACTGTCCTAATCCCTGCTTGAACTCTGCGTACAGTTCAGGCATGGATTATGCCACTCATACAATATATAAGCTATTTAGTGCACCTATTAATTAACCAGCTAATAGCATACATAGCATGAGTGTGAGGAGTGTGGTAGCCCAAACTTTCTGTGCAGGACTGTGCCAATCTTCCTTTAAACGGAGGCTCAGGGCTCCATGCATGTGCTTGACTTCTCACACAGGAGATAGGTGCTGCCCAAACTGCCCACCAAGAACAAATGCACAAGCAGATAAAGCTTTTTTTGATGATGCCAAAGAAAATAGCGAGCCACCTACTTGCAGTCTACTCAAACACAGCAAAAGTCGTTATAAAATCCAACGGGCATAAGTTTTACATTAACTGTTGACTTGAGTTTCTCATTTTGAAATGAGAAACTGTCAGTAGCTGCCAGCACGTGGGGGCTCAGCTGCCCCAGTTCTACACAAGTGCGCACACTGATCTTGCTGAGAGTGTCTTGGCCAGTTCTTGTCACCATTTGAATTCAGTCTCCTGATTTTCTGCTCGCTCTTCTTCCTCACTTTCCATCACAGCCATCGACTTTCTCAATAGCACCGTCTCTGGAAACAGTTTGCAAGGGAAGCAAGATAAGAGAACATGAATGCTGGCAGGAGCCGAGCCAAAGTTTTGAAAATTCTGGCTCTTACCCCACAGCACCAAATAGGAAACCTTCTGCATTCATGGCAGACAAATGGACAGGAAAGGACAAAGTAAACCCTTACCACTTTCCCTCATACTTGAGTTTAGTCTTTCCTGATCCAGCAGCTTGTATGTTTTACCCTTGCTCTGAGTGCAAAATGGGAGAATTCAGCAGCTAAGGAATAGGCAGCTGGCCCTGGCTGCTGCTTCTGCCATGCAAAGGGTCCAGGTCCCTTTGGTTCTGAGGGGGAATATGGCCTGACAAGACCATAGTGCTTGATCATAATGAGGATTCAGGGCAGGAAAGTGGTTGTATGCAGAATGTTGCATAAGCACAGAGATAGTTTGAAGTCCATATCCATACTTTAGTGCATGATTTCAGAAACCATTTCAAGGCAGAGAATGATGACCCTGTGGTTGAGACGTTGAGACTGGACCAGTCTGGTTCAGTTCCTGGCTCTTTTAGAAAGTATAGCCATGGGCAAATCATGTCTGTCTGCCTTCCCCTGGAACCAGAGATGAGAATGTTTCCTCTGTCTGACAAGTCTATTTAAACCATGGAGAGCGCTGAGGAATTAAACTGAGAAGATGAAAGGGGTCGATGTGATCCACATCTGCACTTCCCAGAACCCTTCCCAAAAGGTCAGATTTTGCCCATTACAATGGGCATAATAAAACATGAATCCCTGGGTTTTGTGAAGTTACTCCACATATTCACTGAGCTTAGTGAAGTCAGAACTTAGAATACTGGACTTAAATGCTTCATGTGGTGCTCCTTTGATGAGACTGTGGTCAGAGCTGTTTGATAAATGCCTCCAGCTCCCATCCATCCATGAACCCCCTTTGCAAACTCCTCCAAATTCAGAGCCTTGTTCAATTTATTGCCTGTCTTTTACCAAAACATGAAACAAAACATCTCTGCTCAAACTATAAACGCTGCAATTTACCCCAAACAATTCACATTTAAAATGGTAAACCAGAAATATCAAACCCATAAGCATCCAAGTATTTTCATGAAGGATAATCAGAATGTTAAGAGTTGCTAATAATTTTATGTGGCTGTTCAAGCTATGAAATAACCCATGTGGTTCTTTTCCATTCTGCATTTCTGTTAAAAAATGAGATATCTGTAGAATTTCAGCAGTTGTTGGCTGTCCTAGATGTCTTCAAAATAACGTGCTGTTCACCTGCGAGGTTGGGAATTTAACTCAAGGAGGCAATACTCCCTGTACTCCTTTCACATCCTGACCCCTCTGGTATCCTTCAAACCAGGAAAGTCCCACCCTCACCAATTGTTACAGGAATTTATTTGCCCAGCTCGGCTCATCAGCCTTGGCCCCCGGGGCTGCCGGTGCCTTTGTGCCGGCATCTCCCCTCTGCCATAGGGGAGAGCTGCTGGGAGTACCCGGTGGAGTTTGTCTCTGCCCTCTGCCGAGCACACACAACCATCTGCGGAGAATTCCCGGCCCAAAGGTGCGGTCCCAGTGCCCCGGGGTCCCGGCTCGGCAGGACGGGGTCAGTCGGCCCCGCTAGCGCTCGGGTGCGCTCAGGATTGCATCATTCGGTGCTGTCAGCTCCCTCTCCTCAGACAATGTGGTTCAGATATTGGCTGCACGGAAGGTCAGCCTGAGCTAGGAAAACAAACCGGCTGCTCTGCTTGGTGCAGCAGTGAGGGAGGGCTGGGAATAGCCTCTGACAGGAGACGTTTTGCCTTGTTAAGTGTTGTTACTGTGATGTGGTCAGAGCATTTCGACCCGCTTTTGGTGGGCCAGGCTTAATGCGCTTCTTTCTCTACGCAGTGATGTGTAGAGGGGCTAATCCCGACTGGCTTCTGATCGCATTAGTCACTCCACAGACGGCTCCCAGTCCAAACCAGTGACGGTCTCAGGGCGTGGGGCGTGCAGGTAGGGGTGGGCTGGGGCACACAGAGCTGCTCCACGTGCTGTGCTGCCTGCAGGAAAGTACACAGCGAGGCACCTTGTGTGGCTCCCTAATAAAGTATTTATTTATTTCAAATAAATGTCATAGAAGGGTAAAGGTATTAGTGATAATTAAATCCCTACCTGACTGGGGGAAATAATCTAATGATGGAAGTGCCAAGCTGTAGCATGAGCTCATTGCTGATCAGACACCAAAGAAAGGTTCTCAGCAACGTCTTTCCCGTTAGAAATGCTTTGTTTGGAGCTGATTTCCTCAGTCAGGTTATCCAGGCTCTTACAGTCAGCACAATTTGACATTCCCAAACAGAGTAGGTTTGCTCCCAGAGAACCAACTGGGAATTACAGAGGGGAAGGAAAAGTAAAGTTATGCATTAGCAGCTGAGCTGAGAAAAGAACACAGAGGGTTGCATTTGGGCAAATGAAAAATCCCACATGCACTGCAGTGCTCTGGGTGTGCTAGGGGCTTGCGTGCCTTCCAGAATATTCCCAAGGGTCCAAGGTTCTAAGTGTACATGGGTTTTTTTCCTAAATGGATGGAGTTAGAATGACACAGCCTTGCCTCCCTGAGGACACTAGAAAAGTAACCAAGAAGTGCCTAATTAGGGCATAATTTATTTTTTTCTCTTCTGCAGCAGCTATTGCTGTTCTGTTAGACAGATAAAGCAGCACATTAGGGAGGCACATAAACTGTGCTGCCAGGGAAACCTGACTTTGGTTCTTGTTTCCTTTCTTCCTTTAATCCCTGCTGAGAGCAGACTGGTAGGAGCTTGTGAATAATGGAGAGGGGTAATACTGAGCAAAGTCATCCCAATGCACATCTGCTGCACACAGTGTTTGTATTTAACCCTTTCTTTTTAACAGGTGCTTCTAAGGTATATGGATTGAGGTAGTTGCATGCATAGAAATCGAAAATATACCACAAGAAGAAATAGTAAGACTGCCAGGAAATGCAGAAATAGTAAACACCTGCTAGGTTTGGATTTTTTTCCCCCCTCAGGGTACCTATTTTCTAGGATGAAGTGTCACCCTAGACAGCCCCACCAAGATGCAAGGCAGAGTTAGTAAGTGGTGCAGTAACCTGGAACAAGGGTGGGCCCCTCAGATATCAGTGCAACTCAGGTGCCTCTTCCTGCATGTTAAAGAAGCAAAATCTACCATGTAGGGAGATGAAGAGAAGAGGGCTCTGAGGAGAATGAGGCTGTGCTGCCAAAGGCTGGGTTTGGAGGCAGTGTGCTCTGGAGGGGACAGTAAGGGAGGAAAGGAAGGCAGAGCTGGCTGCCTCCTTGTGTACCACATGTAGCTCTGGGCACGTCCCACAGGTGATCTTGTGATCTCCTTGTAAAATGGGGCTGATAGAACTTACCTAACTGTCTCTTTCACAAGGTTTTGGAGAGGGTTGGTTATTTTATTAGGAGTAATTTATCATGATGACTCCTATGTAGAGTCCTTTTTGGAGGCAAGCCCTAGCAGGCAAGCTCTGAACTTGCCTTTAGACACGAGTGCTGTTCACAGTCCTGCAGGACCTGGGAAAGGCAGGGAAGAAAGTGTCTGCCTGGAGCTGTGGGCTACTGGCAGAGATGCAGCTGTTCCATCTGGGAAATGCTCTGTAAGTGTGGGATGATATAAGAAATTGTTGACCCTGAAAATCAGGAAACAGGCTGGACTGGCTCATCCCTCACGTGACTGGGCACTCCCTTCTGATTATTACGTGGGCTGTGATGGCAAAGAGCAGGAATGCAGGCAGAATGTCACACATGGCTCTGACCTGGGCTCTCCAGATGTGTTCTGGATGGTCACAACACCTCTGTGCTGTTCTTGAGAGCTGCAAAAACTGAGATGAAAGGCAGAGTATTGTGCTGCTACTCCATCAGAAGCTTATCTGCACATGGAAAAAATGTTTGTAGGTCAGCTCGTCATACCAGTTTTGTGATTGAAATTATTTGGCAAAGAGGAAAAAACCAAGTGATTAGACACATTAAATGCTGCTGATCTGGGCTGTGGAAGGTATGTTTCAGTTGATAAGTTCTAATGACTTTTGGCACTCATGAGTGCAATGACTGCTACAAGGCTGAATCCTGGGAATCAGAACTTGCTGGATCAATCCTGGCTGGCTGACTAAAACTTTCTCTCCAGCTTGCAGTCCTATTTCACTTTTATAACTGAAACTGAATCCCTTTTATCTTTGCCAAATCCCAGACTCCATATCTGTTTACTTCAGCGTTCAGAAGGTGAAGGGCTCTGTTCCCATGGGTCTTGCTGTAAGCTGATAGAATCGGCGTTTTCCAGGGCTCTTAGAGCTGGGCCCGTTTTCCTCATGGAAGGATCCTGATCCCCAGACATTTTTAGCAGAGAGGCTTTTACCAGTAAAGAACCTGCCCAGCCTTCAGCGCGCTCTGCAGGAGTTCTGGGAAGGGCTGAGTTGCTGCAGTGGGAGGGTTGTGCCAGCTCAGGCATGGAAGTGAGGCTTGCAAACTGAGGCTGCGAGTCCCAAGGGCAGCACAGATTCCCCAGCCCCTTGTGGAAGCAGTTGTGATCGCTGTGCTTTCCCTCACACCCAGAACAACCTCAGAGGACTTATGCATAAAGATAGGAGAAACAAAAAGCCACTGGCAAAAAAAGAGACAACAAAAGCCTTCAGGAGACGCTCTCTTATCTGCAGTTTGCACTCGAATAACCCCAAATGGCTGCTTATCTGTAGCAAGGATGGAGTTCTTACCGATTTAAAAGGGGAAAAAGTAAACCGCAACAACCCAGCCCTGGAGGGCTTATCGGGTTACTCAGGTAACTGTTCTGCAGTGATGTCAGGAAGAGAGCAATGATGAGGTCATAGGGAAGATGCAGTGCTTTTCCGACACTGGGAATCAAGGGTCGTGTCTGCTAAACTCAGGTAAAAAATTGACATTTTGACATGTTTGGGTTGTGCAGGGCTGAGATCTCACCACTCGGAAATCACAGTAAAATGGTCACCAACTTTCACACAGAATGGGGCTGTTTAAAGATGCTGGGATAAAGGAGTGTGAACTCTTCAGTGCTGTAATAGGAGCTTCAGAACAGATGCCAGCCCACAGTGAAGGCTACAAACATGGAGCACTGGTGTCAGAAGTAGTGCTTATTTCCTGTTCCCTGTGGACCTCATCCAGTGCCTCATAGTCTTGCAAAAGCTCCCAGTTGACTTGTCTCTAAACCAACGCTGTTTCTGCCCAAACCAAGGCATGGTTTTTATGCCAATCTCCCCCCAAAACATGCAGAGCATCCTCCAGTAATACAGGGAGGACCACAGACTCTATGAATTTGTCAGAAGCTAAAGATACGGTCACGCCTGAAACTCAGCATTTTATGTCACTTTTAGTGACATCCCCTGTGTCTTGAGGTGACACAAGAGGGAGAAAACAGCTGCCCAGGAACATTGTGCAATTCTGCATTTTGTCCCAGTCCGGGAAATTAAGTAAGAAACGGAGCCGGTTGGGCCAATGTGTTTATTGCTCCTTGTTTTGGCGTGCGGCCAGTACCCAGATGCAGCCGGTCCCCCGGGGCTGCAAATCCCCGCTCTCCTCCTGGCACCGCGGCACCGCCTCTGCTGCCGCAGCCGCGGCGGTGCCGGATGGGCTGAGGCTGGAGCAGCGTTTTGTACCAGCCCTGGGGGTCTCTGTGACAGGCTCGGGGTACCCCTACCAGCCCTGGGTGCTCCGTCCCAGCCCTGGGGGTCTCCGTGACAGGTTCGGGGTACCCGTGCCAGCCCTGGGGGGCTCTCCAGAGGCTGCCCATCTGTCCCCCGGCCGCTGCGGCAGGCGCTGGGCTGTCCCGTGTCCCCTCGCAGCGCGGGCAGCAGCGGCACCTGCCCGGCGCTCTGGTGCCCTCTGCAGCCGCCGGGCCGGGCCGGGGATCCTGCGGAAGCTGCAGAGCATCGCGGGCAATGAAAATCGGTAATCCTGCCGGAGACAGCTGTTTTCGTTAGATTGACTTTCGTTAGATTAACTTCACACGCTGGTGCTCTCCCGGTCCGAGTCGTGCGGCCGCGGATGTGATTTCTGTAAAACAACCGGGAGACAGATCCTTCTGCTCTTTGGCTGAGCGGGCAGCACAGATAAGGGAGCTGCATGCTTTTGGTGCACATAAATCAAGAGCAGTCCTGGAGAATAACAGCAGCACAACCACGCTGAGACCCAGCTCCCTTGTGCTGCCTGTCCTCTTGCCCCTTGTGTCCAGGGGCTGTTTCGTGCACAAGGAGCAAATGCAAGCTGCTCTCCTCACATTGAGTCCTGCTTACCCAGGCCTCTTGCATCTCCTGTGGACCTGTCATTTATGAACCTAAACACAGCTCTTCATTGTGCTGTGCATTTATTCATGGCTTTGCTCTGGGAGCCTCAGTCGTGGTCTGCCTCCCTGCTGTTTGAATCACTGAGGAATATATTTAGGGACAGATCCAGAATAAGAAAATTATTCTTGCCCCAAAACATTTAAACCCCATCCTTGTGTGTGTTATAAAATAGCAGACGTGTGTATAATTTCTTTACAGACTCACTGCATAAATCTTTGTTAAATCTACTTTCTCTCATGGAAAGTGAGAGTGTATGATTTCTGTTTGTGGGCATGATGAAATTAAATACATTCCTGGTGATTGAGAGCAGCCTGAAGGGAATGGTACCTGTCCTTCCACCTGCCCAGTCCACCTCTGCCAGGAGCTGAAATGGGGAGGTAAATGTGGGGCATGGCCTCAGACCATCTCAACTACACAGTAACAGTCCCTGATGAAATACTGTTTCAGGTGGCTGTTTTACAGAATTGGGTCTTATCTCTGGAGTCCTGTGCAGTAACATAGTCTCTGTTGGAGAACTTCAGTTTCAGGTCTTTCCCTTCCTTGTTTCCTGTTGTTGAAGTTGTTATTTTTATTTTAAACGCAGCTATTCTAAAACCATTACTAATGTCCTGCATTGCAGTATCCTACTTTCCTCAAAGGTTCAGTTGCCAGTAGAAGTTGACTTTGATGTTCTTGGCACAGCTTTGTCTGCAGCCCCTGTTGTGTAGGTCACAGCATCTCTGTTCTGGAAAAGGAGCTCGTGGGCGTGGCTGCTGCTTAAGCCCAGGTGTTGTGCGAGCTCAGAGGAAGAGGATGTTGGACCTCTTGGGCCCAGCTCAGCTCTTTGAAGTCACCAGGCCGGTGGCCAGCTGTCAGCACATGCAGGGCTCTGCAGGAGTCTATTTGGAGCAGGCAGATGTGTCATTGAGCAGCCACAATGGACACGTGTCCTGCGGACAGAGCCCCCAGGCACTCTGACATCCCTCCTTTCCTGGAACCAGAGATCTGTGACACCACGGGGATCCTGCAGTTAAGCCCCTCTGTGTCAGTGCTGGGGAATCCTGATGGGAAGATTCTTTATGAAGTGTGTTCTGAGCACTTTGCTCAAACAGTGCCTCTGCTGAGCCTCAGTCGGAGCAAAATGTTCCTGCTTCTGTCAGACCATTAAAATAGCTCCTCTTGGTAATGATAATTTCATGGCAGATAAAAATAAATAGGGAAAAACAATAAGATGCAGGAAAGGGGCTTTATGATGACAAAGCATCCTATCCGAGACCCTAAAATTGGGGGTGTTTATTATGTGTGCTGGGGCAATTTCAGAACAAGATTTGCCTCGCCCTGGAAGTCAGTGGCTCAGTTTAACTCTGGATTTGGCCTTGAGTACACAGTGAGAATTCCCTCACGATTTCTTTGAACACAGACAAGATCTAACCTTTTGCCACAACACCAGAAGTTGACTCCTGTGAGCAGCAACCCTGTTGACTCCAAACAGCAGTGAGGACAGTGCTGGTGCCGAGGGGACGGGGTTGGATATTCCTGTGTGCTCAGCTGACCTTTCGGCAGCTCAGAAAACCCCAGATTTTCTGTAGGGCCCAGCACCTGGGGCTGCATCTCCTCCTGAGCTCAGTCTGAGCAGGCCCTCAGCTGTGTCTGCTGGATCCTGGGGGATGTGCAGCACACCCCTTTGGCTGGACCATGGTCTGTGGTGGTGAGTCCAACCCCACACCGTGCTGGGAACAGCTCATTGCTGGGAGGGGAACGCAGCAGCCAGGAAGGAGCAGGTATTTGATTGCAAACTGAAACTTCAGGGCAGTTTTGCCATCCAAGAACACTGACCCTGCTTAGCCAGGAGGAGATTTCGTGCCCTGTAATCCCACATTGATCTGGATTACTTTTTTATTTAAAGAAACTGACCTCCAGTAGACACAGCAGGTCTCTCTGGCCCAGCAAGCAAGTCCTGAGCACAAGAACAGAAACAAAATTCTAAGTAATAAAAAAATGGTGGAGACCACTATTGTGCCTCAGTAAAAAGGCCAAGGAGTACAGGAGAGCAGTGTTTTACATAGGTCTTGACATTTTATTAGTAGATTAAGTAGTTTAGCTAGTCGTGTTCATTCTTTTTCTGAATTAATAAGTTAAGGGTTACCAAATACTCAGCGCATTTGCTTAGAAACAGGCCATCATTAAAATGCTGCCTTCTCTTTCCAGCAGGCAGCCTCATTTATTTTGGGTTTAAAGCAAAGGCACTCCTCCATAATGCAGTTTTAACCAAGCAAAACTGCTTACATTTCTGGTGTGACAGTCCATGTGTGGCTCTTGGTAAGGTCTTCTGTGTTTCAAATGTATCCCAGAACTTGTCCACCTCCCAAAGGTGTCCTGGTGTCAAAGCAGGCGATGCTTAGATGTGTTATTAACGAGGTCATGAGAGTCATGGTGTGCAGGAGTGAATGAAAGGTGAGAATGTCCAAGGCAGAGGTGCTCAGGCACAGTTTGCCCTGGCTCTCAGTGCACACACACCATGCACATCACCCACGGCCCCCTCCCTGTCTCAGGCATTTTCCTGTCCTGCACCAAAAAAAGCCTCTTTGGCACCCTCAGGTGTTTCAGGTGACACTGTAAACTCAGGCACTGCTCACTTAACTGTCTTCATCTCTGTGACAGAAACAGGTCTGAAAACACTCCCTGTTACATTTCCTGTTTAGGCGTCCTCCTAAGAACAGCCCTTGGGTTGTGTGTGGGCTCACAACACCATTTCCTACCTGCTATTCCTGGAGCTGCTTTCCTGACCATGAGCACTGCCCAGTGCAGCCCCTCCCAAATGCACTCCCTTAAGGAGACTTCTGAAAGATGAATGCTGGGTGTGATGCTGTGAGCCTCAGCTCACTTTGTCAACAAGGAAGGGGCCCCTTGTCCCAGGTGTGGGTGTGATGACCACGGGGTGAAACACGGCATTATCAGTACAGTGTTCCCAGAAACCCTGCATTCCTACCCTGCCAGCTCTGCCACTGCCTCCTCACACTGCCAGCATTTCCTACTCCTCCTTTCTTACCAGAGCTGTAACTTTCCATCCCTGGGAAGTGTTTGATGCCACAATCTAAGGGATGGTATCCCTTGAAAAGCAACAAGCCCGTTGTTCCTGCAGCAGCTACTGGACACTTTCCTCAGTGTTCCAGGGAGGGGTGGTGTCAGAATGGGAGGCACAGTTCCGAGCTCATTGCCAGGTGTTACATGGGTTCATGTAATCCTCAGATTTCACAGGAAAAAAAGCATGCACGTATTTAACAGGTCATAATAAGATAGTGGGAACTGAGGCACCATGAGGTGAAGGCTATGTGAAACAGGAAGATGATTGCAGAGCTGGAAGTGGAATCAAGTTACCTGTGTCTTCAATCCAGCTTTCCCACATCTGCTGTGCTGGAAAAGGAACTGTTAGCTTTGGAGCAGTGAGAGATGGTATTTGCAAGTCTGGGAGCAAAACAAATGTTGAAATTGCAACAAAACCTCAATTATTTAACAAAATGTCATCTATGTGTGACAAAGTTATTACGAAGCCGGAAGCTGTAAGTGGTGACTGGTGGCTTCATTGTGTTCAGGACAATTTCTGAAAGCAATTCCTCATTACTTGTTGGAAAAGGAGTTTTTCCACTCTTCCTTAGGCCCGGAGCCATTCTGGTGTTCCCAGAAGTGATAAAAATAAGCAGCTTTAGCTGGAACTCTGCTGCCACTTCCCAATAAAAGGACTCTGCAGTGCAGCCCCACCAAGGAGCTGCAGGATTGTTCCCAGGCCCAGGGAAACACTCTGCAGATGTCATGTGAGCAGCTTCAGAAGAGGAAACCGAGTCCTGATAGATGCCAGCCTGCAGCCACTGCCGTCACGCTCCGGTGACTCACACAAGTGTATCAAGACAGGCCTAGAAAGCTGAGCTAATTTGTCATTTCCTTCCTCTTCCTCTCCCAGGGCAGCAGTTCACAGGGGGCCCCTCTGACCTTTAGCCTCTGAGGAGATGAGAGACTGAAGAGCTGACAGAGGTGTGTGTTCAGGGAGAGAAAACATCAAAGGCTTACATTTACTTGGTTTTCTGGCACTCCTTGTGGTCCATGCATTGGCTCTTTCCTAATTAAAGCAAGAGGAACAAAAGAAGGCTGAGGTTTGTCTCCCAGCCTTGGCAGAACTCCTTCATGCTCACTGCTGTTGTTTGCAGTGTACACAAGCAGCTCCTACTGAGGAGAGCACAGCACCCTGATGAGACACAAAATAATCCCATCCAGCTCATTTTCTTTCTCTAAAGCTGACAAATTCGGTCTGCAGCAGGAAACAAGGGACCGATACGATGCAGAGTGGAGGTGCTGCAGGAACCTCCCCTCCACACCCGCTGTAAATCCCCCTGCACACACTCCCGTGGCGGGCTATTGCAGGCTGGAGGAGGCGCTTTTCTCCACGCTGGCCTCCGAGCCTGCCTGCGGGCAGAACACGGGGAGCCAGCGCTGAGCGCCACGGCCCCCTGCCAGGAGCCGGGAGCCGCCGGGACCGGGATCGGGATCGGGATCAAGGATCGGGATGCCCAGGTGTGCAGGGCCGCGCGTGCCCGGCAGAGGGCGCCGCACAGCCGGCAGGTGCCCGCACGCGCCAGGAGCCCTTCCCTGGGATTTGGGGTTGGGGAAGGATTTGGGGTTTGAGGAATGGGTTTGGTTTCCTCCCCTTCCTCTCCTCCCAGACCTTTCTGTTCAGGCACGAGGGTACAGCCACAAGCCAAACCAATCCCAGCTTTCCAGGAGGAGCTGCACAGGGCATAGCCCAGGTCGTTTGGCAGTGAAAACTCGTCAGGATGCCCGCAGGTCAGGGCTGGTGCGGGGCTGCCACCTCACTCCCCGGGCACTAGGGGATGCTGAGTCTGTAAAGGCTTGTGGCCGTCAAAATAACGTGGTACCTTGGTACCTCTGGATTGTGGTACAGAACTAATTAGAAATCTTGTTCTCAAACATTTCTCTATAAATACAACAGAATTTTGCTCCTCTTGCTTTAAGAAGGGAATCAGCTCAGACTACTTTGCTCTGGAAATTGAACATTTAAGAGCATTGGTACTTGGTGTGAATCCACAAGACCAGAGTTTGAAAGAGCAAAGAAAATCATGGCAGCAGCAGAACTGCATCTGTGCTGAATGCAGGAAAGCCTCTGGAGCAGGCCCTGCAGACTGACCATAAGGAACTGTATTTACATTTAACATTTGTTTGGAAAGCATGGCAGCCTGTGCCAAAGGGACTTTCTGACCACATCAGGGTGGAAAACCAGATTCTGAGGTTGGCCACAGTTTTCTTTAGAATCCTTTTCTGTGCCTCATTTATTTACCTCTAAGTGAAGATGTTTTCTGTTCACAGCTTTGTCTCTTGTCTGTTTAACTTAGGAGTTGTTTGGATTAGAGAGACTTCTTTATTAAAGGCTTGGATGCTACTGTAGTGCACAAATGAAGATAATTCAAACATTTCCAGGTCCCCATAAATATTCTAAATGTTATTATCCTTACATTTCTCTGTAAATGCTACTGAGTTTTGTTTTGTTTAAAGTATGATTTAGGATAATTGGTTAGTCAGAATATTGGTTTGTTTCTGAATTACAAGTACTTAATAATTTCTGCTGTTGAAGCCAAGAACTACTATAGAGTCAAGAAAAAAATAGACTAAAAAAAACTTTCAACACCATATTTCTTATGAATTACTAGACAGAAGTGATACTAAAAAGAGGAAACCCTTCTCACCACACCACAGTGCACAGAATGTCTTCCCAGGCCCTGCTCTGGGCTGTGCTGGGCAGGCTCTGACCCCAGTGTGTGTGACTGGCCAGGGCTGGGGCTGTGCTGGTGTCCAGGGGTTCCAGCAGAAGCTGCAACACTTGTGTTGGCCAAGGGCCATCCTGGCAGCCCTTCACCAAACACAAACCTGTGAGCAGGTCAGTCCACTTCCAGCTTCTCTAATGTCTCATGATCCAGTGGACACAGTCAATAAAGCTGGGGATGCCAAGGGGTCTTTGTACC
The DNA here is from genome assembly GCA_008694505.1 of Cyanoderma ruficeps. Taxonomy (NCBI): domain Eukaryota; kingdom Metazoa; phylum Chordata; class Aves; order Passeriformes; family Timaliidae; genus Cyanoderma; species Cyanoderma ruficeps. The sequence goes on along the minus strand of VZDJ01000038.1, from coordinate 6,246,166 downwards.
TTCCCCAGGAGGTAAATGCCCTCACAGTTGCTGCCTTTTCAGTGCAGTATTGTCACTGTGCAAGCACCGAGCTTTTCCCAGGCTCCAGAATAACCCCTGGCAGTGAGCTGGGCACCACTGAGTTATACACAAACACACATGGATGGAGGCACTCACCCCCACATCAACTCACAGAGATATACACGTGTGTATCTCAAACCTCCCTTGCTTTATTGCAAGATTTTACTGTGAATGTGCTTCATTAGAGCCTGGTCAGGAGTTGCTCAGATTATTGCCATGATGGACTCTGTTTAAGTAGATTTTTGTTTGTAGTGTTGTGCTGGAGTAGTCAGGAGAGGATTCTCTAGGCAGCTGATCAAATTCATCTATGAGAGCCTGAGGTCAGAGAAATGGGAGTGGCAAAGTGCAGGCCAGATTTAGTGCTGATTATACAACTACAGAAGAGGGATGCCACCCCCAGTTCCTGTGTGTTCCCAGAGCACGCTGATTGTAGCTGCTTCACTCAGAACTATCTGAACCTTTGGGATCAGCGTGAAGGAAACCACCTGGCAAGTCCAAACCTCCCTTAGAGGCCAGGTGGCCTTGGGGCTGTGTCACAGACCTGCTGGAAGGCAGGGAGAGGACTTTCTCAGCTGCTCCTTTTCCTTACGTGCCAGTGACCTCACAAAAACCAGAACAGCTCTCTGGACTGGGGCAAACACGTATCTCAGTCTTGTGACATGCCACATCAGGATCAAAGTGCTACCCAAACTCTTCTCACTGCTGTTATCTGCAGTGGACCTTGGAATTTTTTTGGGTTTTTTCCTTTCCTCTGATGCAATTAAGGTGAAGCAATATTTTAAGTCTTCCTTCTGGACTCGTTCCTTCTGCAGTGACCACAAGGAGCCGGTCATAATTAATAATGTCAAAACACCCCAACAGCTCCTGGGCAGTTGCCCCAGAAGGTGTTTTCCCCATTTAATTTCAGTTTAATTTTTCCATCCTGGCATTTATTCTGGTACAAGACTTTTACTACAATTGCTGTTATATCAGGAAGCAGATTGACACAGCATTCCCAAAAAGTGCTTGCCTTTTGAAGCAGGAGAGGAGAGGAGCATGAGTGAAACCTCAGTGTCTTGGTTAAATGCTCTCCATGAGCTGCCCTGGGTTCACACAGGAGGGGGCAGTGGTCCTTAGCTGCACAGCTCTAAGATGGAGTTGTGTGTCAGGCTCGTGAAATGGGAGAAGTTCCTTCCCCTTAGTGTGCAGGGGGCAGAAGGAGCAGTCTTGAACGTTTGTACAGGCTGAGAAGTGAGCTCAGAGAGGGAGAGGGGATTATGATTTCTGTCAGGGAACCCCAGTGTAGCAACTCTTATTAGGGCCCATAAATCAGTATTTTTCTCCTTGATGCAATAAAGAACTCAGGCAGCTGTAATAAAGGTGAGCATTCAGGAGCTTCTAATCTCATGTTTGAAATAAATCATATCTGCCCCAGAACTTCTGTCTGGAATTAGCTGCTTACACAAGGCACAAACCTGTTGATAACTCAGTGTTATCATGACTTATCTGAAGTTTACTCTGGCTTTCTTTTGGTTCTAGTCATCAATAATTAGGGCTGTTCTGATCCAGCTCATTGAAGTGGGATTTGGGTGCGGAGCAGTGTTTATAAAACAAACTTGTCCTTGTGCAGAAGCCAGGATCCCACAGAAACCCTGCTTGCCTTACTCAGGTGATCTGAAATAATTACTTGGGTAAACAGTTTCTGCCTGACACCTCTACCAGATTTCCCATGGGATCTTACATAACCTCTGTCCTTTATGAGACTATTGTAATATATAAGGAAAAGGTCACAGGATTCATCCTCCCTATTTCTAAAGTGCTCCAATGGAAGTCCTCATTCTAGCATTGGAACAACAAACCCCACACGATGCTTAGCAGTGTTACTCAGTCATGATTCAACTAAAATGCCATATATGATTGTGGAAAATAAACAGTTTTCAAAGCATTACAGACACTTCCTCATGGCTGAAGCACCAGTTTTCTCTAGGACTTGTTTCTCTCCATCACAGTTTCAGACAGCCACTGCAGGCAGTGCCCCAGGCACAGGCCACTGTCCCCTGTCCCTGCATCCTGAGCCCTCCTTCCCCTGCTCCTCCCTGAGGGCCAGCCTGGATGGCCTCGTGGGGATGGAGGTCTCTCTTAGCTCCATGCTATTGTCCTTTGCTTGTTCCCTTTCCCCTTCCCCCCTTGAGAGTGGTTACTGAAGAGCAGCTGGGAGCAGCTGTGTGCCTGGCCCTGCTGAAGGGCCCAGGTTTGTGCTGTGGTCACAACTGGGAACTCCTGGGGATGTTGGGGATCAGGCCTCACCTTGTGCTGTCCCACCGTGGCAGGAAGAGGCCTGTAAACATGGTACATTATTATAAATAGCCTCACTAATGAGGAAAGCTTGTGTACTTGGTCTAACACCATCATTTGTGTCCTGGGAGAAAGGTTAGAGCAAACAGAGGAACTGCTGCAGGCAGAGCTGGGAGAAGCAGCTTTCAGAGGTGGTTAAAGGGGCAGCTGGGATGTTTTCTTCCTCCACTTCCATAAATGAGAGCTTTTGGTGAACACAACCTGAGGGCACCATTCAGTGAGGATCTCCTGCACGACCCCACACTGACATCCTACTTGCTGACCCAGGGCTGGAACTGTGATCTTGCAGAAACAGGCTCATGGCAAGCCCAGCTTTTAGCTCAGCTCATGAAGGTGCTTAAATAAGCAGATTTGCAGCTCACACGTGCTTATAACACTGTCATGGCTTCAGAGAGCTCTGTAAGCATCTGTCTGGGAGCACAAACCAGGCCTCACCAGCTCAGCCTGGAACGCTGCAGCCAGACACTGCTGGTAAATCAGTCACCAGGTGAGACACCAGAAAACTTTTATACAAGTTTTTAATACAAAATTCAACAAAAATATATATAATCAGGCATTTTATGCAATGCATACATTCTTAATATCTGCAGGTACAGATAAATAACAGAAGGCAAAACCAAGTATTTTGCTTATCTTTGGCCATTAACCAATAATCACCCCCAAACCGATATTACAGGGTTAAAGGATAATAAACGGAGTCTGTAAATGTGTCTCATTACAGACACAGTATCAGGCAATAATACAGTAGTCAGATTTTTCAGAAATGTAAGGAAATCGTTCTCTAACACTGCCCAATACTGAAATTTCACCTGGTTTGCTGCTATGGAGCATAAGGCCTTCAGCTGACTCAGGCATAGTCCTGGGTTACATCAGATACACTGCACCCCTTCTAACCTCCTGCCCTTCCCCACACACTGCTCTCTACAAAGCCACGCTGCACCTCCTCACAATAAACTAGCACAAAGGCTGACCTGGGGAGCAGCTTTCTGGATCCCCACCAATGTACAGAAGGAAGTTTAACTGCTCTGTAAGTTTCAACAGTTTTCCTACCTCAGTGTGCCAGAACAGCTGTCCTTCCACTTACAGCTCAGATGCATCATGGCTCTACCAAAGCAATATATACATGAGACACATGAAAAATCATACAAGCAATTTTTAAAGGTACATTGATAACATGTAGCAGCTTATGTCTATATATGTACATGTTTTTCACAGTTATATTTTAGAAAATTGAGAACACCAGGAATACTTCTACTGTGTTTTCTATAAATAGTAAAAAAAATTACCTGTCAGGCATTTTGATAAAATAGTATTTAGGTTATCACTTTAAATAGCTCTTGAAAACCTGTAGAGTTTTAAGCTTAAAGGCTGTACAGTTTGAGGATTCTCTAAAGTGTTTGTAGCCAGTTTCAGCAGCTGGGCCACCTCCCAGTTGTTGGTTTCGTTGTGTTCTGTTTTTCTTCTCGAACAACTCAAATCTGGTAACAAAGGAACTCCAGCACCTTGCAGGGCAGGGGCAAGTTCTTGACCTGGCTGGTGGGCATCACCCTGCGGATGGCCATGCGACACAGGTGCTGCAGGCTGGACACCTGCCTCGGGGTCGCCCAGAAGTACACGCTGCCATCCTGGGTCCTGCACAAAACCCCACAAACCCCTCCAGGTTATTCCACGTGAGCCAGCTCAGCCTGCTACCAACTCACACACACATGACTAGGCAGGGGACTTGCTGGTGCTCAGTCCCAGCTGCTCCACATCCTGATTTACTCCAGGTCCTATTTTAAGCTACAGCAGCACAATAAGCAACTTGTCTACTCAACGGGAGCAGATCTCCCAGCAGCTCCTGCTGTGCCACCTGACACACAGCAACTGCCCTCGGCTATCTGATGGGCTTCTCCCAATCCTCATGTTTCGGGTCTCTCACATATTTATTTTTAAAGATAAGAAGTGAGTTTATCAGCTGATTGATTTTACTGCTATTCCAGACATGTTTAAACAAACAGCACCAGTCAGAAGCACCAGCATGCCAGTCACAACTGAAGATTTTCAGAACAGTGAGCCACTGTTTTCCATCTCCTGTGTTACCTTAATATTTCAGAAAGGAAAAGAAGTCTGTACTTGCCCTGCAGCCAGAACACTGCCATCGGTAGAGAAAGTACAGCAGAGGCCATTGTTCAGAGGTGCAACTTGTACAGGGTATTCTTCATCAATTCTCCAGAACCTCACCATCCTGAGGGGGAAGGACAACACAGGAAGTAATCAGGGTAGGTTTCTAATCATGCTGCACGAGCAGCTGGTCTGGAGCAGAGCTCAGGCACCAGCAGCCCAGGCTCCTGAGGGGCTCCTGTGCCAGGAAGAGCCCAGGAGGTGCCCCTGCCACACTCACTTGTCATCGGCCAGGCTGGCCAGGTGCAGCCCGTCGTGGCTGAAGCACACGGAGCGCACCCAGCGGTCGTTGGCGCCGCCGGCGAAGATGGGCGTGGGCGGTGGGAACAGGTGCCTGCGGACAGAGACACGGCTCAGGGACACAGAGCTCAGCACTGACCACACACACAGCTACACCAGGGTTAAACCACAGCTTAACCGTGCACTCGGGAGTGGGGACTGAACTGCGGGGTGCTCCTCAGCTTGGGTCAACAGCTAAGGACACATTAAAATACCAGCACTCGAATTCTCTCTCAGACTGAGGAACAACCTCCAGCCTCTGCCACTTTAGGATTTCCTTGCTCATTTCCAAGTCCACTCCGGGAGAAATTTTCCAGATTTGGTTGCTTTACTTACCCAAATTCCCTAAGAATCACTCCAATATGTGGATCCCAGACATAGACTCGAGTGTCATAAGATGCAGTAGCCAGTAATGCTCCATCAGGAGAGAACTCACAAGCTACAACATCATTGTGGTGGCCTTCGAGTTTCCGTAACATGGAGTATTTATCCATATCCCACAGGAAAACCTGCAATTAAATGAGCTGATGTTATAGCTCTGCTCAGAGAGGCACTGAAGCATTTAATTTGTTTTTTAAGTATAGCTAGTCTTATTTAGGATTATATTAAAATCAGGTATTATGAATTACTACAATTAAGAAATATGCTCAGTGTCATACTCAGATTAAAATCAAGGGTTTTTTAAAAAAATAATTAAAGCAGACATGCAAGTTCTAACTCAAATTTGTTAAATGTTATTAACAAAATAAGCCAAAATATAAGATAAAGGCAACAAAATTTAACCATGTAGCTTACTGAAATTCATGTATTACGAAACTATTTTATTAAAATATTCAGAAATAAATAGGGTTAAACTCTACAGTCCCCTCTTTTCAGTAACTACCAAAATTTTAAGAAATATACAGACAGAAAATGTAAGGTTAACATATTGTTACTCCAGTGGCATCCCTTTGAGTTTAAGATCACTTGTTTACAATTGCTTGGATCACCAACGTCAGCCTAGGAAGAGAAACAGATACTGCAAGCAAAAAGAATTTTCACAGCCAAAAGTTACGTCTTTGGCAAAACAACAGGGAAGTCTAACCACATTATTAGAAAGAATTTAGGCATTTAAAATCAAGTCAACAGTAACAAACAACATTAATATTACAATTTACCCAGCTAATTGCACAGTGTATTTTAAGAATTCATAGAATATTACAGTATTTTACATGCAGTTGTACATTATATATAATCAAAATAAGGACTGTGCAGAGTTACTTAATAGGAGCTATCCATGTACTGCAGCATGGTTTATAAGTCTTTAGCAAAAGCTGTTATGTCCCTCAAAGAACTCATTAGCAGCCTTGATTTTTCCCTCAACAGTTTTACTGCACAGGTTAAACTCTGACATCTTGGATAAATTTACATTTCACCAAACCAAACTCAGCCTTAGTGCCTCCCACACTGCCTAACTCTGAACCATTTTACAATCAATTACAAACACGTTCACCAATTTTCCCAAGGAGACCCCAACATTCCATAAAACTGGAAACTAAGTTTGAGGAGTCAGCGTGTTTCACTGCTGTGAAAATTATTATTAAAAAAAAAACAAAACCCAACAAAAACAATAACCAAAAAAAAAAAAAAAAAAAAC
>VZDJ01000038.1:6185628-6239418 GCA_008694505.1 Cyanoderma ruficeps | reverse complement strand
CAGGGAAAGCAAGAAGCTTATGGAAAACACACAGCCTCCAGACAGCAATGTACACATCCCCCTGTGCTCCGCTACAGAGACAAACCCCAGAGCTCGGCTGTTCTCGCCGAGGTGGACAAGGCCTCTGAGCACTCCCACAGGAGCCATGGCCAGGGCCTCAGCTGGGCCTTTTGAGGCTCCACTACACTGCCTGCAGAGCCCCTGGAACCAGGCTGGACTCCCCTTTCTGGTCTGGCCCTAACTCTTCAGTGCCAGGAGTAGCTTATGGCATACATGCATTACCTGCACTGCTTTCAGTTCTCTAGCAGGGCATTAGGATGGAAGCAAAAACAGTGTGTCCCTCTTCCCTCTAACTCTCAGGCACCATTGCCACGGGAAAACAGGGAGAAACATTTTTGTTCAGCAGGAGATGCCCTGACTGGCTCAGACTTCATGAAGTCTTTCTCACTGAGCATGGAACAGGAAGGACAAAATCAAAATCAAAATAGTTTTATGCATTAATCTAAGTATCTTTTAATACTGGCAGCCTTAGTGGTCTTTTGTTTTATGCCATGACCCTGTGCTGACCTATTTCTCCACACTTACAGCCTCTTCAACTAAAAGCAGTGCAAGTTCCATTCACAAATCAGGGTCTCAATGCACCATTTGCCAGTTTAATTTCATGCACTTTTACATCATCATCAAACATTAGAAGTTCATGACACCGAGCACAAGCTTAATGTTACTTAGATTTAAAATGATTATGCACACAATTCAGGAGAATGAAGGAACAAGAAACTCTGACACATACTGCCTTACTAGCTCCAACGGAACAGAGGATGGAGGAGTCTGGAGAGAATGCACAGCCATACACCCAGTTCGGATGGCCCCTCAGCACCTTCATCATGTTTCCTAAACAGAAAGGCATTGCTGTAAGAATTGGTTAAATATTATAGACTTCAGATGGAAAAGCTTTTCCAAATCAGTTATTCCTTTGTGAAATTTTTCTATTAATTTTCCCCAAACTTCTTGCAGAGTCATTCTAGACAGAAATAAAAGCCCTGGGATGCAGCCTCTACTTCCATGTCCCTATTCAGAAAGGTCACTCCATGCACTCCTAGCCCAACACCTGCTTCTGCCTCCAGGGTTCAGACAGATAAGGAATTCCAAGGAGGTGCAGAGTGAGTGACTAAAGAATTCCAAATGCAGAGTGAGTGACTAACAGAACACACAGTTTTTCAGCAATCCTGACCAAACTGAGCCTGGAGCAATAAAAGAGGCAAGTACATGGACACTTCTCTCAGGCATTAGAGCAGATAAAGTTCAGACATTACCATCATCTTTCAGGTCCCACACTCGCAGGGTTTTGTCTCTGGATGCAGACACAAGAATCAGGCTGCCATCAGGGGCAAAGGTTAAATCTCTGACAACTTCTGTGTGGTCCATCAGGTTAAGGAGGAGTTTTCCTGTTACATGAGAACACCACAATTTATCATGAAGGACTACTGTACTTAGATCAAATGCTTTATTGATACAAATACTGAATATAAAATTACAGCATGTAAAGACAATTTTCTTTGTAGAAATGCTCCCTACAATGAGCAGCACATGGATCCTTTCACTCTCCTTTATCAAGAGGCAACTCCTGGAAAAGTTACAAAATCTAATTACTAGAACTTCAGAAATAAGGCAAGGCTTATCTTTCGATAGACATACCTGTTCTAAGCTTGAATTTACAAGGACAAATCAATAGTCATTATTTTTCTTAACTGAGTTCTCTCCAATCTAGCAGCTGCGCTACCAGCAAAACTGAAAGGCCCTAAGCTCAGATTCAGTCTTTTTGAGTCACTCGTTTTCTTTTTAAAAAAAATAAAAGGTCCTCATAAATGTAAACCAGCAGTTTTATGCTTTTCAAGTATGGTAAAACTACGAGGACTATTGAGTAAATAACCAATGTATGTATGCACATATTTAATTATTTCACATCTTCCATCTCTCTCATCTCAAAGCATGACCTGCCTTTCTTGTTCCTTTGGCAGTTTTCTGTTACTTCTGGTTGCAGGAGCTCATGCTTTTAAAGCAGTTTTTAATTTGTGTTGAGGGTTCAGTTCCCAGTTACAATTCTGTAACCAATTCCTGATGTGTACCAACAATATTATTACTGCATGATGCGGGCCTGATATTTGTGGGTCTGAGAGATTCTAGCCTGCTAGCAGCTGCTAACTTTTTCCCAAGGAAAAATTTTTCAAGAAAGTTTCTTCTCAAAACAATCTTGGCAAACAACTCTCCTTTCTCAAAACGATCTTTCTCCAGGTGGTGTTTTGCTGTTTCTCTGGTTTAACTAATGGCATCAGAGAGGTGTCGTTCTTATTCACCGATCACGTTAAGTCTGTATCAGAACACCTTATAAAAGGTAGTAAGAATTAGACAATTGTCATAACCCAAGACAACAACAAAAGCCTTTTTTCTATGCTCTTTCCCTTCTGAAACATTTGGAGTCTCTCATCTTTCCCTCCCGTCCTACAGCGACAGAGTGAGTTGGCACCTGAGCGTGGCGGGGAACGTTTGACAATGCTCTCAGGGACACGGTGCAGTGCTGGGCTGGCCTGTGGCGGGCCAGGAGCCGGGCTGGACACTCCCCGTGTGTCCCTGCAGGGGAGCTCAGGATCCCCGGCGTGCTGCCAGCTCCTCACTCACCTGTGTAGACATCCCAGATCTTGATGCGGCCGTTGTTGAGGCCGGTGGCCAGCAGCAGCTGGTCCTGCCCGAACTTGAAGCGGTGCCACTCGACGTTGACGCAGCGGCTCTGCTTCTCGGGCACCGAGGAGCCCAAGGCCAGGCTCCACACGATGTCCCCGCAGTCGATGACGTGCTCACGGGGCTTGTTCCTCTGGCCGCCCTCGCTGCTCTGCCGCGGGCTGACGGCCTGGCTGCCATTCTTGGTGCCGTGCAGCAGGCTGCAAAGACAACAGCAGCTACAGCACCAGCCACCCCCAAAAACAAACCTTGCCTCAAGATCTGGTGAAATCTGGGAGCTGCCATAATGTACACCCCTGAAAAACGGTGAGTTTTTACTTTAAAATTATCAAAGTGGCTTTTTCTTATAGCTGAGAGGAATTACCAGCGCCTGGAAACCTTCCAACACAAAATATTCTGTATGCAGTTTTACCTCGGTGGAGAGCGAGACACTAACTTAACCGACTGCAAAACCCAACAGTTTTGAAGCATTTACAGAAGAATGAGCCACAAAAATTTCTAGGGTTTTCTGCTAAATGAGTGGGAAGTTTCCTGCAATTCCCTTAACACGTGTTAAACTCTGAAAAGAGATACTGAGTGTCCAGCACATGGAAAACAATTAACCACTCCCAAAAGGGGGGGAAAAATGGGCAAGAGAAATGTAACCAAGCTACAGAACTGCAGTGGCCAGCTACAAGCTTCGCTAACGTGCAACCTGCAAGTGCAAATAAAATGTGTGTTTTGGAACTCCCTTTGCATTCTAACAATAATGATAAGGAAAGAGGTCTACCTTTAAGTAAATTCCTAAAAGGTAAAGCCAAACAGCATTGTGATAGGAAGTGTAGCGGGCCAGATCTGCCCACATCTCTAAATTCCCTTTTCATTCTAACTTCCTCTTATTTTAGAGTGTCTGAATTGATTAACAAGTCACTCCTCCATAGGCTTTGTGAGGTCGCAATAGTTCCTCTTGCTGGCCACCCAGGAAGAGACAGAACAGCTGTTATTTTAAGGAATTAATTTTTCCCCAAGGCATCAAATCCTAGAAGACCAATACATGCGTTTTAATTGATTTGACGCTATCTCCTGTTGCTAAACCCTCCTGTTTTTCAGGTGCACTGAAAGCCATAGCAGTTTGTCTTACAAGTTGTTGAGGCACTGTGCCCAGGGGACCAGCTTCACTATGCGATGTCCCTGTGACCACGCCAGGTACGAGCCATCGGGAGCGAACGCGACCGTCCAGTTCTCGCGGCCGCACTTCTTGTCGAAGGGAGCCGTGGGGGCCAAGAGCTCTCCTACCGTGCGCGACCGAGCTGGGGGGACAGAGGAGATCCGTGACAGGGAGATCCCTGCAGCCTTACACCGGCACCCGCGCGTCACCCCGCTTTGTTCCACGGCGATCAACGCGCGGGAGGGGGCCCGGTGTCACCGTATAACCCCGCACGGATGAGCCCCGGCAGGGAAGGAAACACGCGGTGCTGAACGCACTGCGGGCGATGCCGCTAGGCCGGGAGAAAGGGGCGGCGGCCGGGAAAGCCTCCGTGTACCGGGAAAGGCTCCGTGTGCCGGGACGGGCCCCCTGTGCCGGCAATGGCTCCGTGTGCCGGCAATAGCTCCGTGTGCTGGGATCCCGCCCGATACCCGCGGGCAGCCCCGAGCGCGCTGCGCTGCGGGATGGGCTGAGCGCCCGCCCGCCCCCGCCCGAGCCCCGGCCGAGCCCGGGCCCGGCCGCGCAGCCCCCGCCGAGCCCGCCCGCCCCCCGCTCACCGATGAGCTTCTCGTTGACACTCGGGGGAAAGCTGGCCATGGACGGGCGGCCTGAGGAGCGGCGGGGCTGCCACGGAGCGGGACCGGCGGGCGCGGGCTGGGCAAGATGGCGGCGGCGGGCGGTGAGGCGGAGCGGGGCGGGGAGAGCTCCGCGGGGCCGGGCCGGGCTCCGGGAGCGGCTCTGCCCGCCCTGCCCGGCCTCCCGGGGTTCTGCCTTTCCCGGCCCGCTCTGCCCTGCCCGATCTCCCGGGGCTCTGCCGTTCCCTGCCCGCTCTGCCTTGTCCGGTCTCCCGGCGCTGTCCGTCCGCTGCCCGTGCCCGGCCGTGCCCCCGTCGCGGCCCGGTTCGCAGCCTGACCCCCGTCCTCCCGCTGTGTGCCTCCCTAGTTCAGCGGCTGGAGGAGTCTCCTGCTTTTCGGTGTTAGTTGCTATACGTGTGTAATTCAGCATTTTAATCCAGCAGCATCTGCTTTATGGTAAAATTTTGAAATTGCTGTTAATGAAGATGTTCACAAAGAACTTGGAGAAAGTGACCCTGAGAGCACCTCATTCTCTGTGATATTGTATTAACATCTCCATACATCCCTCTCTCCTTCCATTACCTCTTATCTCCTTTTGCATATCCAAATTCTGGCCCTCTTCTAGACGAAGTGACTCTTCCTTGCTCTGTCCATGGATTTCAGAGAAGCACCCAGCAGGATGATTAACTGCAGATAATAACTCTGGTTTCAGTCCAATGCAGTGGCCTCACTGGCAGACACATTGCAATAGCCATGGGTTCAGCTATTCAGCTGCAGCAAGAGCCAGGAACTACCCCAGCATGAGCAAGGCCAGCAAAGCATTTTTTAAATTATGCAGTGATACAATGTCAGAGAAAGGAGTAGGGAGAAGTTTGGAATGTTTTTGGCGATGTGAACACTAGCATGGATTAGTGCTGGTTTGTATAAACTCCCCTAGCACATCCTCTCCATCCCCCACTGCCGGCAGAGGGAAGAGCCCTGAGCAGCTCTGCAGCTAATCCCTGGACAACTCCTTGGAACAAGGCACACTTGTAGCCAGAGAATATTGTGAAATGCTGTTGGAATTGCTCATGGGTTGTGAATGTTTGAGCCAGGCCAGCCCAGAGCTGAGCTGACTCACACAAGGATTCTCTGGAGGGTCTGAGCTTCACTCAGAGCCAGCACACTCTGCTGACCCTGGGGGCTCTTGGAGCCAGCAAACTGCAGCTTTAGGTTACTCAGTTTTGCAGGGGTGTTACCACACTGCTGCCTTTCTCACTTCTTTTTTTCTCCAGTCCACATTTTGTGCATTATGGACATAAAGGCAAAAAGGGATCTGTAAAAGCCCAGAGCTCTGCAAGCTTGTTAGAAATTGTTTGGTGTCAGGGGCTGTCCTGGGGACATTAGTAGCACCTTCTCTTTTCAGGCAGGGTTGGAAGGGCCGTTGTCCTTGTGCCTGAAGGCAGAGTGGAAGGGGTGAAAAGCTGTTGTCTGCAAGCTGCCAACTCATCCTCTCTGCTCAGTAAAATGTATCTGTCTGAAATTCACTATAAACTTGAGGAGATAAAGCAGCCACAATTTCCTTCAGCAGGATTCTTGCTGCGTTTATTTTCCTTGCAAGCAGCGCATGCAGGGTGATCTTTCAGATGATTTTTCAGTTCTGCCTGGCTGAGGTGTCACAGGCCAGGGCCTGCAGTGGGTGACTTGGGCTGATTTATGGGTTTTCCATTGCCTTCCTTTAGGGATGCAGCTGCCGAGCCTGCACAGGGCTGCTCAGTTGGGAAGTTCACAAACTTGGTGCCATCTTCCTCCATCAAGTCTCTGCTCACTGCAATAAACTTCACAAGTGAAAGGGCTTTTGTCCTTTCTGTCTGTCCTGGAAATACCTTCAGGGATCCAGGCAATGAAGCTTTTTCCGAGGCTGCTGGAGCACCAGGATCTGCTGATTTCACATTCCTGTATTCTGACATGGAGAATTCAGTTAAACCCTTTCCCTTTGCTTTGTCTTCTCTTTTTAAGGCCCACAAGTTATGTTGTCCTCCTCACAGCTGTCATTCTATAAAGCACTCCTGGCAAATTAGGAACAGTTAGGCCCAGTCACACTTAAGACCAAGGTAGCTCATCTGTGCAACAGTACTTGCCATTAAAAATTATGCTATTTTTAGTCTACACTGTTAATAATTCACAAGCTCCTGTTTGTTTTGAAAACGTCCTGGGGATGGAGAAAGTTCAGCCTCTGTGGAGGCAGAAGGTGAAAGGAAAAAGCAGAATGGAAGAAAGAAGGAGAGGGCAAAGAAGGTTGAGGAGGAAAAGGGCTGGCAGCGAAGTGAATGGTGAGCAGCAGAGAGACGAGACAGGAACCTGCTGCCAGGAGTTGGACTTCAATGGTCCATATGGGTTCCTTCCAACCCAGGACATTCTGGGATTGTGTGACCCTAGGGAGGTCCAAGTGACAGCCACTCCCAAGCTGAGTGTTCAAAAACTCACCATACAAGTAAAGCAACAGCCCAGCCCTGCAAGGAGGGCCCTGTTGGAGTGCATGAGACCTTGCAAATGAGCCTTTGCCAGCTCTTGGTCTGTAAATACATTTCCAAAACTCTCAGCAGTGTTTGCCCCTGAGTGTCTCCTGCCCTCCTTGCTGCAGTTGTTCTGCCCTGAGGTGCTGCTGGGCCTGGCACTGTTTCAGCTGTTGCCTCATTCCACGTACGTGTTGTTGTGTGCCCGGTGGCTACGAGCAATATTGGCACCACTGTGGCCCTGGGGAGCTTGCAGTCTAAACAGACAAGGCAAACAGCACTTGGGAGGAGGAACAGGGGGATGAGGCCACTTTCTCAGGGTCATCATGGAGCAGCCAGGAGCATAACTGTGTGATTTTCCCACAGGCACCCAGATAAGGCTGCCTCCCTTCCTGGAATTCTGGGCTGTCATTTCTCTCTCCCCTTTTGTCCCTTGCTCTGTCACTTATTTGCCATTCCTTCTCGTGAAGAATTTTAGGTGATTCTAAATTGATGTACATCTCGTACTCAAGGGGTTAATTTGTACAGGTCTGCTAAAGGAGTGTGCAGTGGAAAAGCTGCACAGATGGAATATCAGACTGTGGGAATTTTTTCTCTGCGTTCTTTTGGTCTCGTTGGGATTTTATAATTTTTGGAGCACGTCTTTGGGTATAATAAATAGAGCAGATGGCTCAGTGTATGTGGGGAATTCAGTGCTTCCATGATGGGTAGCTGCACTGAAATAATGGAGACAGAAGTTTGGGGTTATTCCTTTTAGATTCAAACCATCCTTTCTCTGTAAGCCAGCCATGGGTGCCTTCTGAGTGAGCTGCTTTCAGAAGTATCTGTGCTAAATTTACCCTCCGAGGGTACAAGAGGTTTTATCCCAGATGGCTGAAGTGACATTGAGAGTTTTGAGCTGTCCTAAACAAGGACAGGGGAGGAGGAACCTCTGCAAGTGCTGAGGAGCCTGGTGCTCCATTCTCCTGGTCCCTCAGGCACTGGCCAGAACAGGCTGGGATTGGGAAGCTGGTGTAAGACCAGAGGAATTCAAAGCAGTCACATAACAAGTCAGAAAAAGGGCTGTGTCCTGGCCAGCTCTGAGTGTACAGATCACAAGACAGCAGAGAATGTTCTGAATTGTTCTAAACCCAAATGCTTTTGTGTTAATATGAAATATTTATTTTTTTTTTAATAACTGACCCAAGGCAGAACTTTACAGTGGTTGCTGCTAACCTGGGTGCAAGCAGTAATAAACTGCTGAACAGGTTCACAATGGAAAGAATATTTTTGGGTGGTTTTTTGGGTTTTTTGGGTTTTTTTTAATGTTTTGGCACTAGACTATCAGGATTGCACAAACAGAGGGAAAATCAATGTCATGAAGGGTGTCGGAGAAATGTCAATATATCATCTGTAAATTCAATTTGTAGAAAACCAGGTTGCGTTTAATAGGAAAAACAAATGGGATAGACTCACTCCCTATATTCTGTAGAGCAGATCAGTAAAATAATGGGGACAGAAGAAGTCAGCACATTGGGGAATTGCAGGGCTGCGTGTGGCAGCTTCTGCCTGGAAACAGCCGAGGCTGCATTCCTGCTGCGGCCGTTGGGAAAGAGCGGGTTGCTCATAGATAAAGAGTGTTTGCTCACAGATCAAACAGCTCCAGGTGGGCCCGAGCTGATGTTGAACTGTGCTTGAAAATACTTGGGTGCCTTGTGTCCAGCCCTGTTGCTGCAGGGAACACGTGCAGAGGGCTGGGGAGGAGGTGCAGAGTCTGAGAGAAATGGACATTCTTTGAAAGTGGAGGCTGGACAAGTAAATTTCTCCTAGTCCCCATTTTTGGGTTACAAAAGTGCTGTAAACAGGTGTCAGAGTGAGGCGAGGACTCAGACCCCACCGTTTGGCTGCCCCACACCACAGGCTTTGTTTCTTTGTGTGCAATTCCTGAGCAGCCCTGGGTACAGGGGCACCAGGGCCGTGCCTGTGTAATTCTCCTCCTGCATCACCTTTCTCTCCACTGCACGTCTGCCTCTGCTCAGCCAGCCAGGGTCACTCCAGTGAGTCTGAGAGCTCTTAAGGGAAGGCCCTGCCCTCTGCATTAACGTAATTGCAGGTTATTTATGAGATTCCTTCCATGGCTTACTTCCTGAAGGTCTGGCACAGAAATCCGGTTTTGTAATTTGAGCCCTAACAAATGGCTGGATGTAATTACGGGCTCCATTATTGCAGCAGCCTCTGTAGCATGGAAAGTAAAAGCTCAGTGTTGCCACTAGCACTGAAAATACAGCAGTTGGTAGGTAGCAAGCCCATTGTGCAAGCAGCATGTGGGCAGCGTGTGCACAGGTAGGACCCAGGTTCACTAGGGCCTGCTCTGGTCTGTTTATAAATGGTTCCAAGAAGAGGTTGATGAGATTTCTGGTTATACTCTCACGATAGCTCTCCTGAAGGCACAGATTGGACACAAAATGTGTAACAAATAAGATGAATATATTCCCTACTAAAGCAAAGCAGGATTTGGGGGAGCATAATTTACCTTTCTGCCAGATGTCATAAGTGGGAGATGAGCTGGACGTGCTCAGACCTATGGACACAGGGATCAGCTGCAGAACAAAGGGACTCACGGCTGGCTGGACATGGGCTGTCAAGGCAGCTGAACACTGGGAATGGCTCTGGTCAAAAAAATGGTGACATTTTCTTCTTTTAATTTAAATTGTGATCCATATATGGAAGTATGAATTGACCATTCAAATCCTGTCAGTCTAACACAAGAAAATATTTTAAGTGCAATTCCATTACACGATTTAGCTGGAAGAAGCTCGTGTGCTACACAGCTAAAACCTTTTCCTTTCCCTCCTTACTGAGCCTGGAAGCGTTGCCCTCTTGCCTTCTTTCTGTTGGAGCTGGCTTTTCTCGTCATACTGCATACTCTGAGAGAGCTTGGCATTTGTCCCTGCCCTCTGCAGCTCTGGAATGCTTTCTTGCTCTTTCTTAATGCCTGTTATGACTGCAAGTAAGGCAGAGGTGGTGCCTTTGTTTCACTGCTGCTTTTAAGTCACATGATGATATTTGGGAAATCCGTGGATCTGCAGCACTGTAAAATCACATCCACAATGAAAGATGAGTCCAAAAAATGACAAGTGGGTTAACGGCTCCCTGTAGGGTCAGGTTCAGGTTGAGGGCAAGGAGAGTTATTAATGGTCAGCAATGTGATTCTTCAACATTGTCATTGCCCATGTGGCCAGAGAATTAAAAAAATAAATACAAAGACTGGATCTGTGTGTGGATACCAGCTGGGAGCTCAGCAGGTAAGGAAAGTGCAAATGTAAACGTGGTATTCACAAGGGGGGCACGGCTCTGGGGTAAACTCTATCCCCAGTTTCCAGCTCCATTTAACAGCAGCTCAAAGACAGCATCCCCAAAGCCTCTGTGCTGCTCAGCATTATTTGGAAGCCCAGCAAAGCAGCACAGGTTTTATCCAAAGCATATTGCCATGTACCATCCGTCCAAACCACTGGATATCTATCTACTGCAAGTAAGCTTTTTTAAGGTTTTATTTTAGAAAAGCTTGTGTGGGCTTAAGCAGCAGTTGCAATTAAATAGGGCAGCATCAGCTAATGGCATGAGTCATGGGGAGGAAACTGAGCAGCAGTTGGGGAAAACTCTTCAGTAACAAAGAGTCTTTATATTCATAAATTCATACAGGCTGACACGAGGCATACACAGAGGTTGTTTAAGAAGCAGAAAACTCAATTCTGGTCTTGACATTCTCCTAATTCTTCAAGACATACTCTTCCATTAGACAATTCCTTTCCCTGTCAGTCCCTCCCCTAACCTGAGTACTCAAGAAGACAGAGCAGGAAAGACAGGCAATCTCTGATGGCCGGGCTGCTCCAGGGGCTTTTCTCCCCAATGCACTGCACCCGTGTTTAAAGTAAGTTAAAATGAAGTCCAAGTGTCCCATATGTGAATCCTGCAGGTCTTTGCTAAGCACTGCACGTGGGACAGTGAATCCCATTTCTGCCCCCAGCCCTTTGGTCAGTGCTGTGGTGCCAGCAGGGCTCAGACCCCGTGTCTGAGGAAAGGCCACGCCTGATGGATGTGCTGATGGTACTGACCCCAAATCCTGGCTCCCAGGCTATGTGACTGTGGTCTAAAACCAGCTGATCTCACTGAGAAATAATGCCCCTGAACTGAACGGGACTTGCACAGGTTTTTACACATTGTCAGGGGGAAAAGTGTCGAGCCCAGTCCCGTATTGAGACTGGTTTTAATTCTGGGGGTCCCCTGAGACATGGCCATTCCCTGGGACTCCTTGGGTGGGTCTGCTTGGGTGTGAGGAGCCTTTGGAGCTGATCACGAGGCACTGGAAGGCTTTCTGGAGACAAGCACCAGACAAGTTTAATGTGATTTTATGGAGAATTCTGCATTGCTTACAGTGAAACCACTGCAGGATGCAGAGGAGATAGGGACTAGGAACAAGCTGAAATCTCCTCTTGCTGACCCTGTGGTGTAATATACAAGAAAGGAAACAAAATGTCAGGGAGAGGAAGTGATAACCTCGAATTATCCTTTAGGGCAATGTTCTAATCCAGGCTGAACTGATTAGTCATCCAGAACAATTAAAATATTGCTTTATAATATTTAAGTAACTTAACCTCTGCAATGACTGTCACATGTGGGGATGGCATTACTCACTAGGGAAGGGAAAAGTAGATACACAAAATGATCTCATTCTGCTGAAGTCTTTAGAACATGAACACATACACTGAGAGTGATTGTGATCAAACAAACTTCAACTGGGACTCGACAAAGAGCTTGTTTATAGCTGCAAGGCAAACGGGCAGACACTAACAGGGCTGTGTCCCTTTCCCCTGCACGGCATCAGCCTCCATTTCAGAAAATATACTGTTCCATTAAGTGCAATTAGAATATCTGAGCTCTTATGAGGCCTTGATAATAGACTATTTCTTTTATCAGATCAACTACCAGGGATTAAACTCCTGGTGTTTTGCATCCAAATGAGATTTCTACTGGAACAGAAATATTTGCTTTTAGAATTGATTGTGTGAAACATCGTGCTACAATTTGAATGATCCTTTCATGGCTGGACTTTCTGGGACAGAAGTTTCAATGTGAGTATTTTGTACAGGATCCCTAATTTCTCTGGAGCATAATCCATCCTTCTGTGATTACCATTAATCTAGTCAGATCATTTACTGGCTCGGTTCTTGTTTAACAAACCCTGTTGCAGTCAGGGAGGAAGCAGAGAACACAAAGGAAAACCCGCGGTTTACTCTTAGGGAAAGGTTTCTGCACGTTTTGCGATGTGTCCACACGCGCAGGGTGAGTCAGTGAAACACATCGCGGGGAGAAGGCAGCCCAGGGCTGGCGGAGGAACAACCGGGCCGCTCTCCGCAGCCAGCCCCAACCTGCGGGGGTTTGGCGGCCTCTAATGCCCTCTGATGGACAAATGCATCGGAGCCGCGTCCTCGGAGCCCGCGGGTGGCGGGAAGCACCGGGTGTCCCGGCGGGGGAGCCGCCGCTCTGCCCGGGAGCCCCGGGCTGTCCCCGGGACCCCGCCCGGGTGAGACCCCGCGCCCGAGGGGTTTGTACCTCACAAGGTGAAGTCGCCTCTTACTGAAACTTGGCAGATCCTTTCCTTCCTCCCTTCTTCCCTCCTTTACTTAGGTAGGTTTGTTTGGCTTCTCTTAGAGAACAGGAGGGAAATTTTTTTGACCCTGACGGCAGATTTGGCACGGTTCCCCCACGGTGACACCCCGTCCATCAGGAATTGGGATCAAACCTGGGCCATACGGAGGAATGCTTCCAGAAGAGATGGGAGGTTTCTGGACCAAAGCTGATAAATAGAAACTGAAAAGTATCACTCAGCATGTTTGAGCCGCTGCTGGAGTGTTTGGCAAATGCTGATGAAAACGAGAAACTGGGGTGGGAGGAATGAACAGGAAAAAAAAAACAAAGGATGAAACAGAGGCTTCAGGGAGTCAGAAAAAAAGGTTAATAAATAAATAATTTGAGTTGAAAACACAAAATAGAGGAAAGCAGAAGGAAAGATGTGAGAGGGAAAAAAAAATCCATACTCTCTGGAAAGAAGCCAAGAGAAGTGTCACCTCCAAGAGCCAGTTCAGGTGTAATGGCAGAGAGGCCCAGATCTCCTGGGTACAGTGTAGGTGATGTTCAGAAATTAACTGAATCCAGAAGGGTAAAACGCACCAGAAAGGAAGGAAATGCTACAGGGCTTCTACCTTTGAAGGGGACTTTATTGGAAGTGGGGTTGTTGACTGATGGTATCTGTGACACAGGATCAGCACCTTCCCTCTGGAGCAAGGACAAAGTGTGAGCTGAGAATTCCCTCAGGTTTTCCTGCAGACCTGGGCAGGTCCTTTCCTGTGTATGCCTTGACCTTCTCGTCTGCCTGCTCATCCTCTAACTCAGGCAAAAAGCAGAAGTGCCAGAATACCTCCAAGGAAGTGATTTAAGGGGCATTTTTGGCTGGATTGAAAACGTCTGCGGCTGGAAATTTCCCGAGGGGGACTCTTCCCACACAGATAAATTTCCAACTCACACTTTATGGCTTGGCTGTTCAGGCTCTAAACCTCTGCTGAGAGGGACTAGAGACATGGCAGGGACTTTCCTGTGCCGTGTGACTCCTGCCACTAGTGCCACTTTGACAGCCACAATGGGAAATTTTTAGTGAGGAAAAGTCATTGGCATTCACACCAAAGCCTGACAACACTCTGTGGATGCCTTAGGCTGCAATTCCCTATTTTAGTTTACATAGAAGCTCAAGGAAGTGCATAAAAAAGCTCTTGCTAAAGTGTCCTTAAAAACCCACGAGCAGGAGGTTGCCAAGAGCTGCTGAAGAAATGGTGCCACAACTCAGAGTTGTCAGGAGCTGGGGAACTCGGGCTGGTTTATTCTGCAGCAATACCCAGCTGGCTGCCACAGACTGCTCTGTCTCTGCCTGGGGAGGGCACAGTCAGCTGGGGGTTCACAGACACACAGGCAGGGTCTGGCACAAAAATTAATGGTAGAGATATTGTGGGGGTTTGGGGGGCAGCAGTGGGAGAATGGGTCTCCAGTCTAGGTACTGGCTGAAATTTTTCAAGGAGTTTGGGGGAACACTGTGAGAATTTCCAATATCATCATTCAACCCCTCCATCTGAAATCTGGGAATACTACAGCAAATCATGTTTGCTTTTAGGGAACAGATTTGCTTTGGGAAAAACACTGCCAGAAGCAGGAAGAAGCACTGTTTGTTTTGTTTAGTACATTTTGAAGGGAAGAAATAGCCTGTCCTTTTCTACCTCAGTCAGGAGTTCCCAGGGTGCTTCTATCTGATCTTATCATATCACCCTGATTTCTTTCTGGCATTTTGGGACATGTTTTTCATAACCGTATCAGTCAGCTGAAGCCCTTTCCTGCCCCTACATGAATTATTATTGTTTAGATTTTGGCAGAACGTAGAGATCCCTGTGAAGATTGTGCCTGGTTTGCCTTCAGGGGAGATTATTCCTGCCTGATTGCTGTGGGACACTGAGGGGTCAAAGACATAAACAGCTGGAAAAGAAGATGTGACAAGAAGGGCCCGGTGGGGTCGGTTCTGCCTCCAGCAGGGAGACCCAGCCCTTGGGTTTGATTGGGAATTACTGAACCATCCTGGGTAAGGATGACTTGTGTAATGGTAGTGATCACAAACACCCCAGGGTTCTGTTCCACAGAGCACGTGGGTGTTTTGTGTCCACCTCTGTGTGTTTGGTGTTGGTGTTTTGTGTTCTCTGCCTTTGCCCTCCCTGTGACAAAGCCTTATTCTTCAACCAATTAATTGGTTTTTTTCCCCTGAAATAAAATATTTGCAATTGATTTTCATCTTTTTAAAAAACATCCGCTCTTCAAGAATTTGCTGTCACCCAAATTCCTGGATTTGATGCTAGAATGCAATGGAACTGTTTGTCCTGCAAATCCAAATTACAGGATTTTTATTGCTTATTATTTACAAGGTAAGTTAACTCAGGATAAATTTGATATTGCTGTTGCTGGTAATAATTCCTATGTGCTGTGATAACAGCAGGAGTCTGAGTCACATCGAGGCCCTGACTGAGTAAGGGGACAGGAATTCTGTTTGATTCTCCAGTTCTGCCAATTTTAAATCCACTGTTCCAGAACCCTCACCTCAAGCTGCGTCTTCATTTATCTCATCACAGTTTCAACGTGATTCTAGTATGAAAGAGCATTATTTTGTGCTTCTGTCTACCCAGAAGGAAAACAAATTAATGTTCCCAAGAAGGAAAGTGGAAGTGGATGTTTATGTGCGTGTATCCTACTTTTCTGAGTCACCGAGTAAACAGTTGGCTGGGGCTGTAGGACCAGGCTGGGGACGAAGGTGCCACACAAGGATCTGTAGTTATTGTCACAGTTCTGCAGTGAAGACTTGAAACGTAACAGAATAAGTTAATTTATAAAACAACCGGGTTTATATTGGAAAGGTAAGATACAGCTGTGCATCCCAGCAAACCTGTGGGTGATCTGTCAAGCACAGCGGTTGGAGGTGGCCACCGCAGGATGAAAAAAGCATCGGCCAAGTGTCCTGTGTGCAGGGGGAGCGGAGATGGCCCCGGAAGGTGCTGCGGACACGCGGGTCCAGCGCGGGCGTGGGCACAGGGACATTCCGGAGGGGGGCGTCGGCAGCTGTGGATAGCTGCCTTGGGGCAGGGATGGGACAGGCGGTGTCCCGGCGGGGGAACCGGGACGGGACAGGCAGTGTCCCAGCGGGCCCCGTGGCGGTTCGGGAACCGGGAGGGATTATCCTGCCCCGCCCCGCCAAGCCCCGCCCACAGCGGTCCCACCCCGTCAGGCCCCGTCCCCGCCCCGCCCCTCCTCGGTGCAGACCCTGCGCCGGCGCAGGGGCGCGCGGGCGCGGGCGGCGCGCAGGCGCAGTGCGGGGCTCGGTGTGCCCCTGGCGCGGCGGGCGCGGCGGCGGGGGCGGCGCGCGCTCCCGCTTCCGGTGAGGTGTCATGGCGGGCCCCGCGCGCTGAGGGCCCGCGACACCGACACCGCCCGCGCGCTCCCGCCGCTCCCCGGGCGGGCGGCGGCGGGCCATGGCGGCGCACAAGCCCGTGGAGTGGGTGCAGGCCGTGGTGAACCGCTTCGACGAGCAGGTAGCGGGGGCGGCGGCGCGTCCCCCTCCCCGGGCCGCGGGGAGGGCCGGGGGCGCGCGGCGGGGAAAGCGGCCCCGCTCCCCGGGCGGGGGCGGCCTTGGCAGCGCCGCCGCCGCCGCCCCCCGCCCGTGCCGGGGCCGAGGCCCCGGGGCCCGGCGCCCTTTGTGCCGGGCGGGCCCGGGGCGGGGCCGGCGCTGCCCCTCGGCCGCCCGGCGCTCCCGCCGCTCGGGGGTCCCGCCGCCGCCCGGCCCGGCCGCTCCAGGTGCGGCGCATCCGTCCTTGTGCCGGCAGCGGCCGTGAGGAGGGGCCCGGCTCCCCCTCGCCGCCGCTCCCCCGCCTCTCCCGAAGTGTCTCTGCTTTCCGTAGACATTCCTGAGAAATTCACGTCCTGGCTTTACATCATCCGGCTCTCCAGAAGGAGGGAGAGCCTGGAGAACGAGGTTAAGGAGGGCCCGAGGCGCTGCAGCGGCGGTGCTGCCCGTGCCCCCCGGTGCAAGGGCGATGTCGGTGTGCAGTCCCGGCTCTGAGCCGTGAGCTTTCCTGGCTGCTATTGCGGTGATGGATATTTGCATCTCCTTGCAAAAGTCAGCGCTAGTAGTTTGGAGAAGGATTTTCTGAATGGAAGGAAGAGGGATTTGTTGGCCTTAGACTTTATATTTCCCTGATCCAGCGGCAGGAACTGCTTACTGGGATTAGGTGGGTGACTCCCAGCGGGGCTAAGCTCAGTGCTTACACTCCATCTCCATCCCTGCTCCCAAGGTGCTTTCCTGACGTGGGGTAGCTCCCTTGAGGCTCAGCGATCAGTTCCTGTGTTCTGTCTCGTTTTGCCACGCTGTGAGTGCAGCCTTTGTGTCACAGGAGGCTCAGCTCTGTGAGACCCTGCTTGGTGTAAACCCATCAAAAACGTGGAGCTGCTTCTCCAGGCTGAGCCCTGTTCCTGTGCTGTGTCTGTCCCTCAGTGCTGCTGGGCTTCAGAAAGACGTGGCCTGGTGCAGGAAAAAAAAAGCTGGTTCTTTTTACATTTATAAGAAGTTTATTTCGAAGAGGAAAATATCAAACTTTGTCTTTTGACATTATAATGAGGCAGATTTTTGCAATACATTATAGACAAATTTGCATAGTTACCTTATTCTCCCCCTTATCTTGAGTCATAGATAATTTTTTCCATAAGCTTAGAAAACATAGGATTGATTATTCTCCCAGTAATGCAAGAAAATATTTCTTGATGTGCTGGTGTTAAAAGGCCTTGGGCTTTCTCTTTGTTGTGTATATTGTGGAACTGGGCATGCCATCATCTGTTAGGAGTTACAAACTTCTTAGAAGAGAATTATTTTTCTGTACTTTTTATGGCACGATTACAGATAGGTGTAGGGGAGGAGTCCTCTCTGGATGGGAAGGAAGCTGTTGTGATTCTTGGGATGCTGAAATAGTGGAGTTACAGTGATAATATGCATCCAACACATCATTGTCAGTCACAGCCGTGGTGTCTCATCAATATATCCTGAATGTATGCACATTGTTTCAGTGCTGTTGGTGCAGCTTTGCCTCCTGTGCCTGCCTGAGTGCAGGAGCTCTGGGTTCAGCCACTGCTTGGCGTGTCAGAGTGTGTTGGAGGGGGAGAGAAGGGCAGCTCAGGCCCGTTGTGTTTTGGTTTGTCTGTGCAGGGGAAGACAAACTTTTCCAGGGTTTCTTCCTTCCTTTGCAAAGAAGGAAAGTGTAACCGTCTTTCTTGCAAATTTACAGATGTAGACAGGCTTTTCATTCATTTGCTGAGTGCTTGAATTCATTTTAGGAAAGATGAAACAGCAAGCTGAGAGGATGCTAATCAGTATTGAAAACAAGGGAAATCAGGGCAAACCAGTCTGCTCTGGTCTGCTCTTGTTTATTGTTATAAATGCTGCTTTAACCAAAATCTGCTTTTGTGTGTACAATTCTATGGGCCCGGGGTGACTGGCAGGCAGAGTTTTGTGAATTAACCAGTGCCTGGCTCACGGAATAAATCCCTGGAGCTCCTGGCAGTCCTGCCCTGTGCTCCAGTGAGCCCTCTGCTGCTGCAGGGCTGTCCTGGGGCTGCCCCCAGGCTCCAGCTGCAGCAGAAGAAGCTGTTGCTGGGACCTGTGAGACCACACCACGATGACAGAGAGCATGGGGAGAGCTCTCAGCAGAGCCCACACATAGTACTAGTTATTGTATTTTTCAAAACTTGGGGTGAACAGGGTAAAATTAGACTGCAGTAGCACAAAGAGCCTGGAAACTGGTGGAATTCCCTGTGATTTCAGACACAGTCAGAGCCTTGGAAAATAAAATTCTCTGTTTTTCCTATGGAAATATTCACTTCCAGTTTTACGTGCAGTGTTTTCATAGTGCTTTAAGTGTGTTACAATGTGAAATCACGGGAAGGCTGGCACAGCACTGGAATAGTTGTGAGCATGGTTGGAGGAGTCTGACTGCCCAAACCATTTACATCTAGGTTGGTTTGAAACTATCAGATGCAGTAAAAGATGTATAAATCCTTTATAAACTCGTGGCCACAGAAGTGGTTGTTGTGGTGGAGTGCCCATCCCTGGAAGTGTTCAGGGAATGACTGGCTGTGGCACTCAGTGCTCTGTGCTGGTGACAAGGTGGGGTCAGTCCCAGGTTGGCCTCAGTGATCTCAGAGGTCTCTTCCAGCATTAATGATCCTGTCGTTCTGCGATTCTGAGATGCTTTAAAGAAAGAAGACTTTTGTTAGGTGGATTTTGGTTCAGGCTTCCCATTTGCAGTTCATGGGGTGTAATGGCTCTCAGTTAAGAAAGTGTATGAAAACTGGAAGTCGGTAATAATGTTCCATTCTCTCTTTAATTAAAAGGTATTAAATTAAAGCAAATATTCCCTCCTCCTGTTGATTTTTCTCCACATTGTTTGAAATCTGTTCATAATCAGAGAGCTGCAGAAGCCGTGGCTGCAGGTACCAGCTGTGGTTTTCCTGGTGGCTTGTTGGGAAATCACTCCAGGGATGTGCCATGAGGTGTTCCCCGTGTTGTGATCACCCCAGGGATGTGCCGTGAGGTGTTCCCTGTGTTGTGATCACCCCAGGGATGTGCTGTGAGGTGTTCCCCGTGTTGTGATCACCCCAGGGATGTGCTGTGAGGTGTTCCCCGTGTTGTGATCACCCCAGGGATGTGCTGTGAGGTGTTCCCTGTGTTGTGATCACCCCAGGGATGCTGTGAGGTGTTCCCTGTGTTGTGCTGGCTGTGCCCCCCAGGCAGGGGGATGATGTTCCACAGCTGCTGTGTGTGTGTGGGGCAGATTTCCCCAGGGCTGGGGGCTGAGGCAGGCGGGGCCCTGCCCTGCAGCACAGGGTGTGCTGTTCATCTGCCCCCAGCACAGCCTGCCGGGGGTGTGGTGGCTCTCAGAGTGTGTGCAGGGGTTGTGCAGCTGAGGGCTGCCCTGCACGGGGCTGCAGCCCAGGGCAGGGGAGGAAATGCCCAGTGCCACAGGTGTGGTTACCTGGCTGCAGGGAGGAGCTGCTGGAAGTGCCCAGGTGATCCATGGCCCTTCCTCACCTAACACGGTGTTTGTGGGGGCAGGATGGGTGAATACACGACTGGTCACAGCACCAATTCCAGTTCACCTTCTGACAGTGCTTTATTTCTACAGCAACCTATAGAAAAACTACTGAAAGCTGTGTGTTCTTGGGAAGGCTGAGCTGTGAGGTTCTTTAGTAGGTGTGTGTTCATAGAGGGGAGGAAGGTGCCTGTTGATTTTGAGGGATTTGTGTCTGGTTCTGACAGTGCTGATGCTGAGGGGGGCTGGTGCTGTGGGGATTTTCTGTCACCAGTACATGTCTGTCTTGAGGTCTGCTGAAAAGTTCCAAGAAATTGTTTGGAAGGATGAACTGAGGTGGATTTTGGGGCTGTTATATTTAAGCTTTGTGCTCTGATTTCTGATTCTAATTCAAACAGCTCTACAGGAAACCGTTTGTCAGTATTTCTTTTTTCTAAAATAAAATCAAAGTCAATGAAAGTAAAATTTCAGCTTCCCCCCACTCAGTGTTTAGATTAATGGATATTTGTAGAGAAGTAAAGTAGATTTTCTTTAGTCACTCAGCACTGGCACTGCATTCTGTGAGGGGAAATAAAATGTTCCAGCATGTCAGAGTGCACAAAGAAAAGAGCTGAGAAATAAAAAATCCCAAAATAACAGTGCTAATATTTCCTTTTTGTATAGTTTCTTATTTTAAAATGATAGTATAAAAAGCAGTTTTACTTCTAGGTGACCTTGTTGTAGTGGCTGTTGTGGCAGGAAGCTCCAGAAGTGTGTAATGTGATGTTTCTCTAGCATGGGAGTACACAGAACTAGATCTATGACACAGTTTCTGTGAGAGGCTCTTCTCAAGTGTTTTAGCACTCAGTGGTACTGAGCTTTGCTGCTGCTGTCAGCACAGAGACTGGAAAATTCAAATAAAAAGCACTAGCAATAGTGAAATTTCGAATTAAATGTATCTATCATCCACCAATGACTTCCAAAAATGTATTGTAAAAATAACATCTGACAGTGAAAACAAAGCTTGAGTCATAAATGGTGTTTATTCTGCTTTTGCAGGGGTAAAACGAGCACATTGGAGCGCCTGGTGCTGCTGTAAAGCCCTGCAGCCCAAAGGGCCAGGGAATCCCAAACTGGACTCCCAGACTGGAGTCGGAATGAGCTGGACTCCCCACGGGAGTTGTTGCTGTGGGTGTCTGCAGACAGTCTGGGCCCTGTCCTGGGGGGCCACCCCTGGGAGCAGCGCTGGGTGCTGCAGCCCCTGGAGCCCCGAGCCAGGGCTGCTCAGGGCCCTGCTGCTGCTGCTGCTGCTGCTCGGGGCCTTTGGTCTCACCTGCAGTGCCAGGTCTGGAGCCAGGGCTGCTCAGGGCCCTGCTGCTGCTGCTGCTCGGGGCCTTTGGTCTCACCTGCAGTGCCAGGACCATCTTTTTTCTGCATTAACAGTCAGCCATTCTCTTAGGAAAGACCCAGCCAATGTCCATAGGGATCCTAGTCCATGGTACCAAAAGAATGGAGCCTGAACCCACACCAAGGCTCCTCTTACACAGAGAGGGAGTCAGCCCACGGCGTCAGGACAGGACAGTGTGTCAGTGCCCTTTTCCCTGCCAGGGGACAGGCTGCCTCAGGCACGCTGCATCCAGAACTGCTGGACAAAAGTGCTCCAAGTTGGGGTCCTTCAGTACCATTCATCTTGCACCTTAACTCTGGGCATTTGGACTTTCCCCAGCAGATGGAGGTGTCGGGTGGCTGCAGGGGCAGTGGAGAGGGTGCCCTTCCAGAGCCCCCAGCCTGGGACGTGCCTCCTAAAGCACTTTGCAGCTCTAAAGCTGACTGTAATTCCTTGGCATCCTTCTTTTACCCTCTCTTAAATTCTCTCTCTCTGATAATCTCTTCTAATGCACAAATACGACACCATGGCATTTCCATTGAGCTATTGCTGTCTATCAGAATACACCTTTATCTACAATTCTGGTCAAAATTGGTTACAACTCGTAGTAGCAATTCAGTCTTCTATGGATAGGAAATTCCAAGGTCACACTTTAAAATACAAATGGCATAAATGTTCCTGTATTTGTTTGCTTTTAGAAAGTAGAAATCCTGAGTAAAAGGATTGTTTCTGCAGAGTGGCATCCCAGAAGTGGCAGGGGGAGTGGGTGTGTGCCTGGGAAGTGACTCCTTTGTGACCCCTGAAGAATTTGGGTACAGCAGGAAACAAAGTGCCCAGTGTTCACACAGCAGCAGGAACATCTCGGGGCTGTGCAGTCGCTCTGAGTCTTCTCTTTCTGGGAAAAGATGGTTTTAGGTCTGGTTTTTACCACTGGATCTTGGGCAGGGACAGGTAATGTGGGGCTCCCAGGTGCTCCAAGCGTGTTTGAGGCTGGGATTTGTCACTGGGAGTGTTTGTGGGGACCCCAAAGATACCCACACCCCTGGGGGCTGCAGGGCCAGTGCTGGTCCCTCCTTGGCCAGTCCTGTCCTGTGGCAGAGCAGGGGACACACGTGGGACAGCTGCTGCCTTCCAGCTCTCCTGGTCTCTGAGGTACTGGGCTTTTCCTCCCCTCGGGTCCCAAGATGCATTTTTTCCTTGCAGGTATTAGCCTTGGAAGATTTTTGGTCTTTAATAAGCCCATTTTTAAAATAAAGAATCTTTTCTTAGAATTCTGTCTTATGTTTTTCTGCTCCTTTTGATGGCTTTGACATTCGGGTTGTAGAAAATTTATCACAAAATAGATGTTTAGTTTCAGTTCAGAAAAAGGAACAGGTGAACTTAAGCACTTTGTTTTATAGGTAACTAATGGAAAGATGAATGTAGAGAAGATGAAATAACATGTTCAGTGTTGTCTCTTGTAGATTGTTTTTCAAGGTGGTTTCTGGTGTGTCACAAGTTTTTAACCCACCTTTAAAGCTGTAGATTTCAATGTGAAAAAGCTTATAACAGTTCTCTCTTGTAGCTTCCAATAAAGGCTTGCCAGCAGAATACCCACACCAAAGTCAGCACGGAGCACAACAAGGAATGTCTCATCAATATTTCCAAGTACAAGTTTTCCCTGGTCATCAGTGGTCTCACCAATATCTTAAAAAATGTTAATAACATGGTAAGTTTTCTAATTTTGCATTGTTTGGTGATTTTTTTCAGATAGATGTTATTTATTTGTATTGTACAATCTGCAGAGAATTACTTGAAATTTAGTCAAACTGATGCTCACCTTTTACACTTAACTTATTTTCGTTCTGAAGTTTACCAGTAGCATCCATCAGAACCATGTTCCACAGAAAGGCATTGGGATTTTGGGGCAGGGAAAGGATTTAAAACTTGGGGTATTTGAATTTTCCAGCCTGCTTGGGTGTTTACCGTGTGTCTGTGTATATAAAATAGATGTATTTTTTAACAGCCAGATGAATTTCAGTCAGAACCTTTGTCATGAGAAAAGTTTAGTTCATTGAGTGAGTTTTGAATCCATGTAATTTGTGATAATTTGGAATCTCCCCAAACAGGTAACAGAACTGGCCAGGCACTGACAGTCCTTTTTTAATAGTTTTAGAGACATTCTTTGGAGAGAGCCCTTGGCTGTCAGTTTTACAGGGATGTGCATCTGCTGGAGCTGCAGAGGACTGATAAAATGAGAAAATAGGTTGCCCTGCTGCTAGGGGTTTAGGCTGCTTAAAGCTACCTGTAATCCCTTTGGAGAGAGAATTTATTTTAATTAAACTCTACAGGCATGAGGGAACATGTTGATGTGCAAGATGATTGGCTGGTAAATGAGAAAATGCACAGTTAAAAGAAGTTTCTGTGTGTGATACACAGCTTTAGAGAGGAAAGACCTAGCTAAAAGTGTCAATTAAAAAGTCACCATTTGTCCTGAGGGGCAAGTGAGAATGTTTGTGACTGTGATGGTCTGAGCTGCTGTGGGAATCAGCAGTAATTGGGAAGGATTTCTGTGGCTGAAACAAACAAGGGACAGTCAGTTATAATGGTCTTGGTTTCAGGAACTGTCAGCTGAAGCCTGGGCTGAGGTGAGCCCCTGTCCCGTGGGGTAAAATAAACTTCTCTGGGTGCTCTGTGTGTGGGCAGTGGTACCAGTGTGTTTGTGGCTGAGTCTTTCCTGCCTTATTTCGCTGTGTTTCTGTTGCTGGAGGCAGTGCCTGTTGGCACAGGGCTGGTGCTGGCAGACACACCTGAGGGGATCCTGCTCCTCCCGTGCCTGCCGTGGGCATCCTGTGCAGAACTGGGAGACAGTCAGCAGCACTTGATGCCAAAGAGCTTCTGGAAAGGTGGAACTGCATTTCTGAGCAGCCCGTGGGCCTCAGGGAGGCGAGGGGCTGCAGGCACCTCCAGTCTGACTTTGCAGGGGAGTTTGTTCCTTATTGCATTTAGCATTGCAGACTGGACAAAGAGATTTCTTTAGTGATAAGGTTTTAATTCCTATTTGAATCTGATTTTTGCTGGCTTTATGTCTAAACTCCAAACCAGAGCAGTAATGGAGCCATAATTTGCTGTGCCACTTTGCTGCTTCACTTTCATGCGTTACCAGTCAAATATCTGTGTCTCAGATGAACCTATACCCTTTCTATTTTCTAGAGAATATTTGGAGAAACTGCTGAAAAGAATTTGTATCTATCTCAGCTGATTATCTTGGATACACTGGAAAAATGTCTGGCAGGGGTAAGTAGGCTTGCACAGGTAATTCTAATTGGAATCCAATGGGTTGGAGAATACAGGTTAAATGTTTGTGTATCTGTTGTTATAGGTACTAAAAACTCATCAGATTTAGAGCAAAGTAGGATTAATGCCATTTAAAAAATACTAAAACCTCCTATAAATGCAAGTAGTTGATATAACTGATGCATTAACAATTTGGAGGGTGCTTTTTATTGCCTAAAATTAATGATCTTTTTTCATGTTAAAAGCAGCAGAGAATTCAGTACAAATTTTTCATTTTGTGCTACTTAGTTCTCTGCATACAGTGCTGAGTTTTCTTTAAATGTCTTAAAACTTTCATTTGTTGAAGTAATTTTCCATGTGCTTTTACATAGAGCAGAAACTTTGCTGCCACTACTGTGGAGATGATTTCTGCAGGTGTTTCCTAGATTACATTAGTTAACCATGTCCAAATCCCTGCTGGGAGTCCAGGCCTGAGGTTTCCAGTCAGAGCTGCTGCGAGGCAGTTTGCTGGTCCCTTTGGGAGGAGAGTGGTGCTGCTTGTCCAACTTTCTGTGCTGAGCTGGAGTTGCAAAGCCAAACTTCACTGACAGGGAGATTTGCAGTGGTTTATTCTTTTAGGAAAACTGGGATTTTATTTTGAAACCGTGTTCAGTTTCCAGCTTTTACAGCTGAGGAAAACACCTCTTTTTGTCTTTGGTGCATTGAGTAAAACCCCCAGAATTTTAACTCCAGAATTTACTTATTTTTAAGTTCTTCTTCTATGAATAATGTTTGAAACAGTGGTTTTCCTGATAGATCATCATATTTAAATAGCCTAAAATTGTGCTGAATGTTTCTTGCTCTGTCACTTCAAATGAGAGCAGTTTGAGGCAGAATATGTTAAATCAGAGTGAGCCAAAGCTCTGTACAAAGCGTGTTGTGTTCTGTGGTATCTTCAGATGAATTTCTTGCTCAATGTTTCATCAAGTTCTCATGGCAACAGGACTCAGATCAACTAAGTGGGAGTCTCTGAAACTTCCCAATTCCCTATGGAAAATTCATTGGTAGAATTTTAGAAAGCTTTAGTGCTGACCCTTCTGTTAAAAGTTGCTCTTAGTAGAGCAAAGTTGCACTTTGAATTCTTTTATAAATAGTTTCCTTATGTCTCACACTGTGCAAACTGGCAAAAATTAGGTTTTTCTTTTGCAGGAAAATTAAGTCATTTTTGACTCGTATAGAGCAATTCCTGGTAAGAGCGAGGGAGAAGCACCTCTTTTGGGTTCATTTTTTAATATAAAATACTCACTGTCCAAATACGGCCACCGAGTCCCTACCCAAGGGGAGGTGAGGGTGGGCTTTGCCCTTTAGCCCTCGGCGGAGGCCGAGGTAGTCGGTGCTGATCCTTGGCACAGAGCAGGAGGCACATTCATCAGAACCGTGTGTGCTGCTCCTCAAAGTGGTTTGATGTTCTCCTTGATGCCGGAGGAGATTGGCCAGGCTGTTCTCAGCTGAGGGTGTGGGGTGGTTTGGCCGCAGTGGGTCAGCAGCTCTCTGTGCAGGATGGATCCCCAGGCTCTGCCCCCCCGGCAGGGCTGAGGGCACGCTGTTTGTTCGCAGCAACCAAAGGACACCATGCGCCTGGACGAGACCATGCTGGTGAAGCAGCTGCTGCCCGAGATCTGCCACTTCATCCACACCTACCGCGAGGGCAACCAGCACGCGGCCGAGCTGCGCAGCTCCGCCTCGGGCGTGCTCTTCTCGCTCAGCTGCAACAACTTCAACGCCGTCTTCAGCCGCATCTCCACCAGGTACTGAGCTAAGCTTTTTATTACTGAAATACTTTGATGTTTTTTGAAAGGTGCTTGAAGTAGCTTAGCTCTTGTCACACAGTGTTAGAGTTGACATCTTTCTTGATTTATTAGAACTGGAGCTTGGGCAGTCTTACGTGGTCATATAGCAGTGTGTGAGCCAATTTAATTGGAACAAAGATTTATATTTTCCTCCTATATTTATGTATTTCTCTGGAAAATGTTTGTGGTTTAGAAATCATGATTGATTTCTAAAATGATTGAGTAATTTGAAATTTAAAGTATTTTCAGAGTTGTTACAGAGCCTTTAATAACTTCTACTTCAAGAACATAGACTTGGCAGCCAGCATGTGGGATATGATTTTACTCTGTAGGTTGATTGTGTTTAGTTGCTTATGGAAATGAAAACAATTTCCTTTGTTCCTTTTATTGGAAGCATTTTTCAGTTGAATTTTTTTGAGAATCTTTGAATCTAGTTGCTGGATCTGTATTTGTGTGCCTGTAGCATGGTTTGTTCCCCTACTCCAAAGCCCCCCCTCAGCATCCCTTTGAGCTGGAGCAGAGTGCTTTTCCCCTAACCTGTTTTCCCTTGCAGATGGCTTGTAGAGCAACAGTTAAATGTTTGACCAATTGTTGCTGGTCTCCACAGGGGTCAGCCTGCTGCCAGTCAGCACTGCTGATCCCTGACCTGGGTTTCCTGTTTAGGCATATTTCTGGGCCTTGCACAGCAGCTGGGGGATTTTTGGCATGAAAAGCACAGCAGTGGGGACCTTCCCATTCCCAGGGAGGGCTGTTAAGTTTCCCTGGCGCTGAAGACATGAAGAACTGCTTTTGTGTCTAGTACTAGAAATCACATTCCATGTCTGAAACACATCTGTAGCCTTGGAAGGAGCCGTGGCAGTCCCGAGTTTGTGGGAACAGATGCTGTAGTCATCAGTGGCTGGGTGTCTGGGAGATGCTGAGGAAATTCTCTGAGACACCAGTGTGAAGAGATGCTGTTGTGTTTAAACTGGTGTGATTAAACTTCATCCTATGTGCTGAGGCCAGAGAAACGTGGGCTAAGAATGGTTGTAGCTCACTGCAGTGACATCCAGGACCATCAGTCCCTGCTGTACTCTGAGATCTTACCTGGGGCAGGACCTGCTGTGGAGCAGCAGTAGCCTAAAGGTGTCAGGAGTCCATGACTTTCATGTTTAGGTGAAAAGATGACAACGTTATTTCCACGGGTGGGTGGGTAACAGGAGGACTTAGCCAAATCTTGGACACAGTCAGTCCACAGAACATGCTGGCATCTTGTAAGGCTCATCACTGGTTTTCTAGCTCCATTTCCTGTGTGAGGATGGCACAAGACTGTCGTATTAAGTCTTAATCGTGCAAGATCTTTTATTTCTAGATGGGGAAATGTTTATCCGAGATGATGGAGCAGTCCCCTGCTATTGAAATGTCTCACAGGTGTGCTCATACCTGTCTGACAGGATCTGATGGAAAAGTTTATTTACTTTGTGTATTTTTAGATTGCAGGAGCTGACTGTTTGTTCAGAAGATAATGCTGATGTTCATGATATTGAACTTTTACAGTACATCAGTGTGGATTGTTCAAAACTCAAGCGACTCTTACAGGGTATGATCTAAGCCTGTGTTTTGAAATATTTCTATTTGAATCTGGTTAGTCAGAGATGACACAGTGCAATTGATATATCTGAGTTTTATTGCTCTGTTTTACTACAAACAGTCATGTATTTACTGAGGTATTTAAAAATAGTTAAGTACTATTAAAACATCTGTTTGAAAATTGCTTTGCACTTCAAATATCTTGTATAACCTGTGTTGTTTTTAGAACAAGTTTCTGTTCTAAATGCAGAAATGTTTTATTTTTACAGAGACTGTATTCAAGTTTAAAGCCCTTAAGAAAGTAGCTCAGTTAGCTGTTATCAACAGTCTTGAGAAGGTAAGTGTTCAAAACTTCTGTTTCATTGCTTGTTTGCAGACTTTCGTCTGGTTTAGGAATAGTTGCAATTCATAATTCACTATAAAATTAAAATTGTTGCCTCTGTTCGTGCAAATATATTTTACAAGAAATTTTGAGTGATTAGAATTGAGAATAAAACCTCTCTTTGTTTAAACGTGTAATTCAGTAAACTGTTGAAGCTCTGGCATGTAAAGGTGTTTCCCATTATCTGCAGGCATTTTGGAACTGGGTGGAAAACTATCCTGATGAATTCACAAAGCTGTACCAAACCCCCCAGACTGACATGGCTGGTAAGGCACAACACATGACACTGTTCAGAGTTGGTTTCTCAGACATCCTCAGATGCATTCACTTGCATTTGGTGCCCCCTTTGCTCCTCGTGCAGCCTGCAAATAAACAAATTTCTGTCAGCCTTTGTCAGGGCAGGCAAGGGTATGTTCCTGTCTTTTTTTTCCTGACTCCCCTCTTACAAGAGATTAATTTTGTGCTTCACAACACAAAGATATAAACCCCAAAAGATGGAGACTCTTTAAATGTATATTTTTCATCTTGATACAGGGTAAAAACTTAGAGAACATCACCTTTACTTGTCTCTAGTGAAAAAGAGAGGAGAATTTATATTTTCAGGTAAACCATGTCTTTAACTGGGTTGAGACCATTTGATCCCCAGTAGCATGTCAGTAATGTGCAAACCAGAACTTTCCTTCTGTGTAGGTGGAACTATCCCTCTGCTCTTTTATACCTGTTCTTTACCTCTTCGTAGTTAAAACTGGTATTGAACTTGGGCTTATGTTTTATGCAGATTGTGCTGAGAAGTTGTTTGATTTAGTGGATGGCTTTGCCGAAAGCACAAAACGTAAAGCAGCAGTGTGGCCACTGCAGATCATCCTCCTGGTCCTGTGTCCAGAGATAATCCAAGATATAGCCAAGGATGTGGTAGAGGAAACTAAAATGAACAAGGTAAGAGAAGTAGCTGAATTCTGGCTCTGGTTTTTACAGTAGGCTTGGTTTTGCTGATTCTGTACTTCAGGGATGTTTAATTTTGTCTTTGCTCCTTAAAGAGCAGGTTGCAATTCCATATGTAAATTTATGCACTCTTTTTAAGCTCTCACCTTACATGTGTTCTTTCACTGTCAGTAATTCATACAGATAGTATGTCCCAAACAATGTTATTTCAGAACTTTTCCATCTCCTAGGAGATCTGAGTCTCTGTTCTGTGTTTTCCTCTGCCTCCTCCCACAGCAAACAGCTGTGCTGAGGTTTGGGGACTGCAGGGGTCTGTATCCCCCCTACAGTTACAGCACCTGTAGCACCTGCTGGCTTTGGTGTGGCTGCAGCATCAGGGCTGAGAGTGAACAGCCACCCCTTGTGCTGTTCTCATTGCCCCGAGTCAGGCAAAGGGCATGTCTTCAATAATGACAGGATTTCTCCAGAGTGCTGCATCCAGTGGGTTTTTGCCATCACAATGTCTGCTGATAACTGTCCCTGGTTTGAATTCTGCAGAAGCTGTTCCTGGACAATCTCAGGAAGGCCCTGGCAGGACACAGTGGGAGCAGGCAGCTGACTGAAAGTGCTGCTATTGCTTGTGTTAAACTGTGCAAAGCATCTACGTACATCAACTGGGAAGATAATTCTGTCATTTTCCTGCTAGTGCAGTCCATGGTAGTAGATCTTAAGGTAAGAATGTCTGTTTCCTAATTGCAGTGAAGAAATTTGAAATAATGAAGTTTGAATTTCTTCTTAATTGAATACCAGTGGTTTTCAATGAAAAGTTTTGTATTAAAAATAGCCAAGAGTAATCATGGTATCTGATTTATATATTTATATTTTTCTTAATTGTACAGAATTTGCTGTTTAACCCAAGCAAACCTTTTTCAAGAGGCAATCAAAATGCAGATGTAGACCTGATGATTGACTGCTTGGTTTCCTGCTTCCGCATAAATCCTCACAATAACCAGCACTTCAAGGTAAGAACACTGCTTCTGGTAAGTCATTCTCTACATACTATTGACGACCTGTCAGTTATAAAAGCTGTGCTAACAGCAGCTTGAAGCTCATAAATGAGTTCAACTGTATAAATATCCCTTAGTAATAAATCCCTGCATGTTTTGATAAATCTTTTCACAGCTGATTAGGCTTCTCTTGTTCAGATTTGACAGCTTTGTCAATTTAATAAAAAGGCTCCAGAATGTTTTTCAGGGTGATAAGAAAGATGGCAAAGACAAAGATATTCCTAAGTGGCTTTTATGTATTTTTATTGTAGATCTGCTTGGCACAGAATTCCCCATCAACATTTCATTATGTGCTGGTAAATTCACTCCACCGAATCATCACAAATGTAAGTTCTGGTGGTATTTCATCAGCCAGTGTCTGGGGCTTCTGTTCAGATCAATATCTGCTTAGTAAATACCACTGGGATAGCAGATCAAATCTTGTGAGTGTGGAACATCGCGGGGTTGGTGCTGGTTCAGGAGACAGACTGATGCAGTGAGCAGCTAGGTTGGAATCATTGCTTCAGTTGTAGCTTATTTAAATATGTGTTTGATAATGGGCATGCAGAATGATGATGGGCACACGGTGCAGAGCACTGAGGTGAGGGTTGGGTACACTCAGTGGCACAGAGCTGTGGCTCAGTGTGTGTAGACACTCAGGGAGGGCTGTGTACACCCAGCAGTGGCACAGCCATGGCTCAGGCTGTGCAGAGCACTCGGGGAGGGCTGTGTACACCCAGCAGTGACACAGCCGTGGCTCAGGGTGTGCAGAGCACTCAGGGAGGGCTGTGTACACCCAGCAGTGGCACAGCCGTGCTCAGGCTGTGCAGAGCACTCGGGGAGGGCTGTGTACACCCAGCAGTGGCACAGCCGTGCTCAGGCTCATGCTGCCCTTGCCTTGCAGTCAGCCCTGGACTGGTGGCCGCGCATCGACGCCGTGTACTGCCATGCCGTGGAGCTGCGCAGCATGTTCAGCGACACGCTGCACCGCGCCATGCAGGGCTGCGGGGCGCACCCCGCCATCCGCATGACCCCGGTAAGCCTGGGGCCCTCCCCTCCTCTTCATCCCTTGGCACTGGAGACGGAGCGGGAAGAAGGTGGTGTGGTGCCCAGAGCAGCAGGGAGCCACACGTGCTCTGTAGCCCTGCGGTGTTGGGGGATTGGCTGTTCCTGGGTCGATGTCTCGGTTTTCCGGCTGTTTTTAAACTGGTGACATACAAGTATTTGTTCTGTAACTCTCCTCTGTGGCTAACTGTCCATTTTAAGCTTTCTGACTCTGTGAATAGCCAGCTAATGTGTCCATCCTTGCTTAATGTGAAAAACCAAAGCATTCTGTGTGTGAAGATAATCACTGAAAAGTGATACTTTTACCATGATTGGCGTGTTCATTTGTCTTGCTTGATGTTGAGCAAGTTGACTGTTCGGTCTTGGTGACAGCAACAAAGTAAAAGGTTTTTCAACCATTATGAAATACAGCCAATATTCTTGGCTGTCTTGGAGAAAGTCTTGAGTAAATTCAGATTTGTAGTTCATCCAAATTCTTCCAGTAAGTCCACACACAGCTGTGTTGCTGCGTTCTCCTCTGAACAGTCTTTGAGGACTTCTGCTGTGGCAAGTGATCTTGGTGGGTTGGTTTAGAGAGCCTAAAACGAGACGTAAAAATACTCCTGTTGGGCTTCTCAAAGGAGAGCAAATGAGCAAATGCTTTTGGTTGAAAGCTACTCCATGTTTAACTTGCTTTTCACCTGTGTGTATTCATCTGTTGGAGAATAGTTGCCCTGACAATACCCCTGCTCTGACTGGTGGTGCTTTGTCTTCTGCTTCTCACTTTCCCTGTGCCTGGCTGCTGTCGCCCACGTGGTCAGACGCCCGCCAGCCCCTGCTTTGCATGGCCCTGGGCCTCTGCTGCTGTAAGTATGACCCGTAACTACCGCAGAAAAGCCCTTCCTTGCGCTGACTTTTCTGTGCATAGTTACCCGCAGGGCCCGCAGCCCCCGGGCAGCACCAGTGCAGCTCCTTCCCCCAGGAAGGCACTGTTGGTTCTGTGCCCAGCACGATGCTGCTCCCCACTCCCCCTGCTCTGGTTTAGAGCTGGCTCCCGGTTTCCAGCCTGAACTCACTGCTGCTGAGCTCCTCACGTGTGTCCTGTCCTGTGCTGTCTGTCCTGCTGCTGTTGGTCCCTCGTGCAGTGCACGGAGCCTGGCCTGGCTTTCTCACTGACACTCTTAGTTTGCATGGTGTGGAGGCAATAAATGACTTCACAGAAACACATCTCCTTTCAGCACGTGCCTCTCCTAGAAATCCCTGAACTGTGGCAAACCAAGGCTTAGCACAGAGTTAGCTACCTCTACCCCTGTGCTATCGATTTCTTGATCAGATGCTTAATGTGATAGATTTTATTCCATACATTTGCAAAATAATTAATTCTTGAAATAACATGAGGTCCTAATTTCTTGCAGAATTTAATCATACAACGTCATAGCTCATCAGTTACCTTGAAGGTGATTTAAACCAAGGCTTTCTCCTTTTGTTCAAAACACTCAGTTAGTTCACTGGTTTTTCAGCTGGAGGCAGATTATTTTTTATACTTAAGCGATGGCCTGTGTGTCTTTTAGAACAAAAAGGTTCATTTTCCAGAGGTTGTTGGGGTGAACATGCAAACATCTGGCCTAGGGCTATAGCAGAAAATAAAGGCATTACTTTGCCTTTGGAAAAAAATCCCTCTCATGTACTCAGAACGAGTTGGAAATGTTTATTTTTATTTCTGTCTCAGACCAGAGAAATACCCAGTAATCCTTTTTTGTCCTTTTTCTTTCACCGCAGTTTGTCTCTTTTTCAAAAAAAAATTCTTATGTCCACATGCAGCTTACTGAAATAATTGTTAAGGGAACTTTAAAGATATAATAGTGATTGCCTGTTGAGAGAGGGGAT
The DNA here is from genome assembly GCA_008694505.1 of Cyanoderma ruficeps. NCBI lineage: Eukaryota > Metazoa > Chordata > Aves > Passeriformes > Timaliidae > Cyanoderma > Cyanoderma ruficeps. The sequence goes on along the minus strand of VZDJ01000038.1, from coordinate 6,206,405 downwards.
TTTGAACTGGAAGGCTACGTGACTATACTGGAGTTTTGTATACTTTTAAACTTTTCCTTGAATTATAGATGATAAAAGCAATACATTTCATAAGATGTTTAATTATAACTGTTATGTTTGACTACCTTCCTGACAAGGACTGATTTTTTTCCTTCCATCAGAGCCTTACATTTAAGGAGAAAATGACAAGCCTTAAATTTAAAGAAAAACCTACTGATTTGGAAACCAGGAGCTACAAGTTCTTGCTGTTGTCCTTGGTGAAACTGATCCATGCAGATCCAAAGCTTTTGCTGTGTGTAAGTAAATCCTGCTGTCATACTGTTCAATTGTAGTGAAATTTACTTCTGAAGCTACTAAATGAATAAAAATAAATGGTCACCTGGCCATCTACCTGTCATTTTCTCTTATGGTTATGATGCTTTTGTGGTTTTAAAGGAAAAAGAAACTGTACGAGACTTTACTGAATCAGAGCAACACAATGAGAGGGAGCATGAAGTTCTGTGACTCTGAAGGGGGAAGGTGGGGGAAGGAGAGAGGAATAGAAGAAAATTAAAATAAGGGGGTTGGAAATTAGTCATCATTTCAGTGAGTACTGTCTTAGATCTTCCATATTCTGAGGTCTGTGATGGTTTAATATAAAAATATTCCAGTTCTGTCAGAGACATGATATGGAAGGCGTGTTATGGATTAAAAATAAAATGACAGATTCTCCGAAAGATCCCGAAATCCCCCTAGTTCAGCAACAGGAGTGCTGCAGTAGCTGTCAGCAGTGTGGTCAAGCAGGGGAAGGTGTTGCAGCTGAGGCTGTGTTGTGTGTTTGTGTGCAGAACCCCAGGAAGCAGGGCCCCGACTCGCAGGGCAGCACGGCCGAGCTGATCACGGGGCTGGTGCAGCTGGTGCCGCAGTCCAGCATGCCCGACATCGCCCAGGAGGCCATGGAGGTGAGGGCACAGCCAGGGCTGCAGGGGACACTGCTGCTGCACAGCCTCTGCTTCACAAACACTGTCTGTCTGTCTGTCTGTGTGCACAGCAGGGCTTTGGACAGAAACACCAGGGAAAACCTCTGGGTCAGCAGTGTGAGCGTGAAGTAACGACTAAAATGAAATTCTGTTGACACGGACTAACAATGAACTCTTGCTCTTCTATGGAAAATGCTTTTTATATCTTCTGTTGTTCTTAAAGCAGTGTAATGAATATGTGGCTGCACCTGTTTCTCTGCCTGTGCTCAGGCACTCTGTAGAGTTCTGTCTTTAAGTGAAATTCTCTTTGGCTTTAGGCCTTGCTGGTTCTGCACCAGTTGGACAGCATTGACTTGTGGAATCCTGATGCTCCCATAGAAACATTCTGGGAAATCAGGTATGTAAATTAACTTATATAAATGAGAAATACCTGTTTTGATTTGTCTTCTCTTTTGAAATAGCTGTGAGCATTTTGGGAAAGCTTTGCAGCAACAGGGAGTTCATGGTCTCTTCGGGCTGGGGGAGAACCCATCACACGTGACACTAATTTGGACCCTTTGGCAGTTTTAACAGAGAGTGTGAGGCCTGACGGGATGTGAAGAAGGAACATCCCTAGATGTGTTCCTTCCAGAGCAGAGTTGACACGTTGTCAGAGCAGTGTAGGTAACTCGTGCTGCCCTGTCTGTGCTGTCTCTGTCCTGGGCAGAGCTGGAGCTCCAGGCCGTGGGCGCTGGGAAGGGTCCCAGGGGAGCTTGGCCTGTCCATGCACACTGTCAGCTCTCTGTTGTACTGCTGGAAGCCCAGGGTAGTGTTTGCACAGGGTGTTCATGCTAAGTGCCTATTTCTATGTGAAATGTAGTGTAATACCTTCAGAAGTGTTGGTGCTCCGGCAGAAGGCTGATGCTGAATTTCATTTTGCTGCAGTTCACAAATGCTTTTTTATATCTGCAAGAAGCTTACAAGTCATCAGATGCTCAGCAGTACAGAAATCCTCAAGTGGCTGCGAGAGATTCTCATCTGTAGGAATAAATTCCTGCTAAAAAATAAAGTAAGTGAACATTACCATCTCCCTGTTAGGATCATTAACGTGAATTCTTCTCTCTTGTGTCACTTCCTTTATTTACCAGGTTACTTTTCATTGGAAGAGATATAATATCTACTCCTGCATGTTCTGTTCTCTGATTTCCTCTCTCTGCTTTGAGGCACCTTGGTTAGAATGGTAACCAAAGTTAGGTTTGGGATTTTTTTTTTTTCCGTTTAGCTGCACAGGTTGCTGTACTTACCTGGAAAATGAATGTTTCACAGAAACCTGTGCCTTGTGCCTCTTTGCCTAATACAGGGAAATAGTCCCCAAGGTGAGAGAAAGGGAAGGCAGTTAATGGTAAAATACACCATGTTCATGAGCAAAAGTAAGTTTCCTTTTGGATCTCGCGTTCTTCTGAGTCCCAGAATTCTGACTTGCTTCTTTCTGATATTCTTAAAGTATCAAATAATGTATTTCTTAAGGGGAAATATGAGTCTAAGATACCGTTAACACAGGAACTCCATAACGCCCTGAGAGCAGCAGTGGAAAAAGCACTGTGTAAATGTCCAAGGGCTTTTTATCTTCCTCTGATCTATGCCTTTTACTCTTTTCAAGTATCAGTTGATACATTCTTTTCCTCCTCTCTCTTTATAGCAATCAGATAGGAGTTCCTGCCACTTCCTCTTCCTTTATGATGTCTCTGGAAGTGGAACTAGTCAAATGTCTCTTGACCATGACGAAATGATACGCTGTGCACCAGGGGCTACCCTGAGGAAAGGAAAGGGGAATTCTTCCATGGTAAGTAATACATATTGATAGTTAATTTTAGCACTTGATAAGTAACCTGTGGGCAAGTAGAAATTAAATTATTTCAGAGTAATTATTGAAAATAAAATTAATTATTTCTGAGGAGGAAAAGACATATGTATCCTAAATAATGTATATATTTAATGTGCTGGTTAACAATGATATTTCAGACTTTACAAAGTCACATTTTTTCTGTTAAAATGTTGGCTAATATTTTTTGATTAGGATTGCAAACAGCATCGTGACAGCACATAAGAGCTCTGATCCTTTTTAGGGTGGCTTATTCCTACTAGAACTAAAGCAGTTTCAGGCAGAGTTTGGCTAGGGCTGAATTTTCACAAGCAATGTTCCCCATCTGGGCATTGTGTGTTTCCCAGGAAAGCACAGCAGGATGCAGTGGGACACCCATCTGCCGCCAAGCCCAGACCAAGCTGGAAGTGGCCTTGTACATGTTCCTGTGGAGCCCAGATATTGAGGCAGTCCTGGTGGCCATGTCCTGCTTCCGTCACCTCTGTGAGGAGGCCGACATCAGATGTGGAGTAGATGAGGTCTCAGTGCATAATTTTTTGCCAAACTACAACACCTTCATGGAGTTTGCATCTGTGAGCAGCATGATGTCAACAGGTAAGAGTCATGAGTCAGTTAAAGTAACTTTGTACCTGGACAGAAGACTCTTACTTGTGTTTGAGTTCTTTAAACAGGTTGAGGTTCTTCTTGATTTCATGCTGCTCTGGCTTTTCCTGAAGTGTCTGAATTATTAGAATTGCTAGAAAGTGTAAGGAATTTGGGCAACTGAGCTCAAGAGGATTTTACAGTCGTGTAACAAGAAGCTACCTATCTAAAGGCTTTAGGGGGATATGTTCCTCTTAATTCAATAATTACTTTCAAAGATCACAAATTTGGTATAGGTGGGTTTTCAAAAACTTGGTTCAATGTTCTGTGCCCTTTGCAGGGAGAGCAGCTCTTCAGAAGAGAGTGATGGCGTTACTGAGGCGCATTGAGCACCCCACTGCAGGCAACACTGAGGTGAACTTAGTTCTCACTTTATGTGCTCTGTGTGCATAGCAAAAAAACCACAGAAATATTGTTGCTACAAGTAGTTTTGAAGGTAAATCTTGATACATGTTATCTTCTTTCAGGCCTGGGAGGATACACATGCAAAATGGGAACAAGCTACAAAACTAATCCTTAACTATCCAAAGACCAAAATGGAAGATGGACAGGTGACTGTGAATTTTTCCATCGGTTCAACATTTAGAAATTCAAACTAAGTCTTTGAGCTTCTTTTTTTTAAGGAATTTGAGTTTTACTGTCTCAAACCCCCGTTGTCTCCCAGGTGACCGAGAGCCTGCACAAGACCATCGTGAAGCGGCGCATGTCGCACGTCAGCGGCGGCGGCTCCATCGACCTGTCGGACACGGAGTCCCTGCAGGAGTGGATCAACATGACAGGGTTCCTGTGTGCCCTGGGTGGGGTGTGCCTGCAGCACCGCAGCAGTGCTGGGCTGGCCACCTACAGCCCCCCCATGGGTCCCCTCAACGAGCGCAAGGGCTCCATGATCTCCATGGTCTCCACCGAGGGCAGCGTGGAGACCCCGGTCAGCAAATTCATCGACCGCCTGCTCACCCTGATGGTCTGCAACCACGAGAAGGTGGGGCTGCAGATACGCACCAACATCAAGGACCTGGTGGGGCTGGAGCTCAGTCCAGCGCTTTACCCGATGCTCTTCAACAAGCTGAAGAATACCATCAGCAAGTTCTTTGATTCTCAAGGACAGGTAAAACGGTGATTCCCGTTTGTGTGACGTTATTCATGTTTGTGTCAGTCCCGTCTTTGCCTCCAGGTGACTGAAATGGATCCCTGTTTGTGTTCTGGGCACACCCCCTGTGAGCAGAGCGATCATCACAGCACATGTTAATGATTATTGTGGTTGTGATTCTGTATTTAACATTCTGGAATAGTGAACTCTTGAGTGTAGAATCTCTGAGATTCTGTGTGGAATCCGTATGGCTGGCAGTGTTCACCTGTTGAATCTTGACATGTATTGGAATTCTCTTGGTTTGGTGGCAACTAGAAAAGTGCTTGTCCGTGAGATTTTTGATACGTTACAGTATATTTGGCAAACACCCTTTCTTTGGTTTTATGTGTAAAAGATTAACCAGAAATTTTCATCCTATAGGTCTTGTTAACTGACACCAACACCCAATTTGTAGAGCAAACCATTGCTATAATGAAGAATTTGCTTGACAATCACACAGAAGGGAGCTCAGAGCACCTCGGACAAGCGAGCATTGAGACAATGATGTTGAATCTGGTTAGGTAAGGAGCCCTCTTGGCCCTCCTGTACACAGGAAGGTGTATGGTGTATGGTGTTCCATAGCATGGCCCTATTCCCTGGTTACTTTTCTGTTCACTGATGTTAGTGGTTAAAAACCAGCTGAAGGGCAGATTTCTGTTCAGTTTTACTCTGACAGAAAGCTGCTTTGGCCAGAAGAAATTTGCTGCTGGTGCAGGGGCTTTCTTTCAGGGGAGGAAGTGAAGTAGCATGAAGTATTTAATGAATCTTTTTGGTTTTTTTCTTCAGGTATGTGCGTGTGCTTGGAAATCTGGTACATGCCATTCAAATAAAAACAAAGCTCTGTCAGTTAGTAGAAGTAATGATGGAAAGGAGAGATGACCTCTCATTTTGTCAAGAAATGAAATTTAGGTAAGGATGGCATAGCCTAACTCATAGGGTAGAGTACTGTGGGCCAGTGTAGTTTTCTTTGGTTAAAAAAGAAACCAAACCCCTGTCACGCCACTATTCCTGTACAGGGATAGTTCCCTTGTCATTGTCTTCAGAATGATTATGAGCCTGGTGCTGCATTTAAATATTATTTAGTTTGTGGTGATACTGAACACATTTAACAATTTAATGTGTGATACAGACTGGTAAAAACCCCAGCAAAGCTAAAACAATCTCTTTATGTGTAACAGGAACAAAATGGTGGAATATTTGACAGACTGGGTAATGGGAACATCTAATCAAGCCACAGACGAGGATGTGAAGTGCTTGACAAGGTAAGGGGCACTCCTCACCTGGAACAGCATTCCAGGTGGCATTTGATATCCATGGGTGAGCTGGCATGTTGGGCTTGCTAAAACAATAATAGTGTTAAGGAAAAGACAAAAATTGAAACTGAAGCTTTGGTGAGGAAACGTATTTAATGTTTAGTCTTAAATGACTTGCCTCCTTTTAATACTTGATCTAATCTAGGACCTGTACCAAAAAATACCAAAGCTGTTTTCATGATGGACAGAATTTTAGTAGAATACCTTTTTATTATTTAAAATGTTATTTTTCATCTGCAGGTAGCGCTGTGAGCAGAAGTGACTTACATTTTATTTGTAAAATTTTATTTTTCAGGGATTTGGACCAGGCGAGTATGGAAGCAGTGGTGTCTCTGCTTGCTGGGCTTCCACTCCAGCCTGAAGAAGGAGATGGTGTTGAGTTGATGGAAGCAAAATCTCAATTATTTCTCAAGTAAATAGTGACTTTTAACTGTTTCTCCATACAGTCACTCTAAGGAGAAGCCCTATATGACCCTTATTACAGACTGTGCTTTTCTTCTGACAGAAATAATTTTATTATCCCACCAGGAATTGCCTCTTCTGTGGCCCATTTCAAAATCTCTGCCTTGTAGGTTTATGGAAACATTTTTTTTTAGAAAATAATTAGAAAATTTGGCTTTGTTGCTGCTTAATGCAAATGTGTGTTTCAGTCATGGCTGGGATTAGCTCAGTTTGATACAGTATTTTATTTATTTTTGTCCACAAAACTTAAGCTCTCTTTGAAGACATCTGTTGGTAGAGGGACACCAGTGTTGGGGAGGAATGGGCACACCAGGTTTGGGACTGAGGGAGGTTGTTGGAGCACAGTTAAGGTTTGGGCTGTGCTGCAAGGAGGCTCCTCAGTTCAGGAGTGAGGTTTGGGGGGGGTTTGTTGTGTGATTGTTGTCGTGGGTGAGGTTGTTGTGCATTGGCTCCCCTGGGTGAGGTTTCTGGGGGCCTGTTGCCCATGGCGGGGCCCGTGTGACCACGAGGGCTGTCCGCAGGTACTTCACTCTGTTCATGAACCTGCTCAACGACTGCAGCGAGGCGGAGGAGGACGGGGCGGCGGCGGGCGGGCGCAAGCGCGGCATGTCGCGCCGGCTGGCGTCGCTGCGGCACTGCACCGTGCTGGCCATGTCCAACCTGCTCAACGCCAACGTGGACAGCGGCCTGATGCACTCCATAGGTAACCCCTGCGCCCGTGGGCCCCGCCGGCACCCCCTGCCCTCACATCCTCTTAGTGCTGCCGCCTTCTCCCCGCCAGGCTTGGGCTATCATAAGGACCTCCAGACCAGAGCCACGTTCATGGAAGTGCTCACCAAAATCCTGCAGCAGGGAACGGAGTTCGATACCTTGGCGGAAACGGTGCTGGCAGATCGCTTTGAGAGATTGGTGGAGCTGGTGACGATGATGGGTGACCAGGGGGAGCTCCCTATTGCTATGGCTTTAGCCAATGTGGTGCCTTGTTCGCAGTGGGTGAGTTCGTTTGTGCCTTTTATTTCCTGCATTTTGTTGAAATAATAAGACTCGAAATAAAAAGTGCAACAACAGTCTGGTACGGAGAATAGAGCTACCACTGACAATAGCTAGCCTTTCTTAGTATGTCTTTAAAAATGTACTGAATCCAAGTTTAGATCTTGATGATGGACTGCATGTTAGTTAATGTCTAGAAATGATTTTATATACAGTTATAAAAAATGCATCTGGGCTGGTTATTTATTACAGATGGTGTGTGCTGTGATGCAGACACACAGGATTGTGTTTATTCTTCTAGGTTTTAGCAAGATGAGTCGGGCTTTGTTGTACAGCAGAGTAACTGCTTGTCTGTCTGGATAACCATTACGAATTTGTAAGACTGGATATCCTGAGGCAGATTTTTAGTCAGGCAGTAGCATAGGAAATGTTTGCAGAGAGATTGTGTTTGTGTAATTTGATACTTACCTGCCAGAGCCCATATAAAGCTTTATTGCAAACTACTTGGTGGTCATAATATTGGGGTTTCGTAGTTGCCTTGGCTCCTGCAGTCAGATTAACACTTCCTCCTCCCTTGAAGGATGAGCTGGCTCGTGTCCTGGTCACACTCTTTGATTCCCGGCACCTGCTCTACCAGCTCCTCTGGAATATGTTCTCAAAGGAGGTCGAGTTGGCAGACTCCATGCAGACACTCTTCAGAGGAAACAGCTTAGCCAGTAAAATCATGACTTTCTGTTTTAAGGTACGTTATCTCTTTTTTTTCCCCTCTGCTACAGATCTCTTCAATAGCAGGAAAAGTTTAGTAACGTGAAAATACAAAGCTGCCAGTCTGTGGGGTTAAGTGCTTGAGTAATGGGGTTAAATAAAATCCATGCAGAGCTGCCTTTGGGTCTCAGTTTGAGTTAGTCTCAGCTCTCATATCTGTTAAGTTTAGGGAGTTTTCTTTTTGTGTTTTAACATTTCATGAACTGGATCTTGTAGAAAACTTATACTAAGGCCCTTAAAAAGTAGGTGTCCTCCTGGCACTAAGCTTTTGCCTTTCTGACTAGTTCAATTATATGAGTGATTCTGGGCCAGTGCCAGCTGGAAGGCTGATCCTGGTTAATTCTGAGGTCTTGTTTGTGCTCCCATTTCAGTTCAAAAAGTTGAGTGCAGACAGAGGTGAAGTGTGGAGAAAGAATGTCTAAGAAAGAATGTCTGCTGGTTAGCAGGGTTGTTATTTTTCTCTACCTGGAAATTAATTAAAATACCTGTAGGAATTGATCTTGGTTGTGTTCCAGAGGTGAGAGTATAATATGCAAACCGGAGTTTTACAGGAATTTGGCTTATGCCAAAACAGATCAAGTGTTTTCAGGCTGTTGGAAGCTTCCAGAACTTTGCAGCATTCCTGTGTCAATCTGGCCTCTGTCCTTGTTTCCCCTGCACACAGGTCTATGGTGCTACATATTTGCAGAAGCTGCTGGAACCTTTGCTGCGGACTGTGATCACATCCCCTGAATGGCAGCACGTCAGCTTTGAGGTGGATCCAACAAGGTTTGAGAGTCAGGGCCAGCAGCAAATGTATTTATCTGTAAACATGATTCCCACTCATTGTATGTAATAGGATTCCTTTTTCCTCGTTGCAGATAGTTTTCTCATGCTTTCATACTGTTCTACCTCTCACTTTTCCAGACACATTAATTGTCTCTGCAGCCCTCTTGCTCTGTTGCTTTAAATTATTTCTAACTCTTAGAAAAATTAAAAGTATTCATCTCTTTAGTAGCTTACTCAAAGATAGGCCTTCTAATTAATACTTTAACCATCAGCTATCTGTGTCTACCTCAAAAATTCCTTTCAGATAAACCGGAATGAACTGATAATGCAGTTATCAGTTGGAATTGTGTGTGCATGTGTTTGTATGAAAAGGTCTGAGAGAATCCCACCTGCAGCTGTCTGTTTTACATGTCCTTTTATTTGTACCTTCTGTGGTTTAGAATAGTGATGGAAACTTGTGTAGAAGATCAGAAGTATTTCCATAAGAAAAAGAGGAAATGAGGTTCTTACCAAGGATGTAGGTGCAGCTTGTGTTGTGTTTGATTGCTGGTCATACATGTGTGGGTCTGTTTCAGGCTGGAGCCCACAGAAAGCCTTGAAGAGAACCAGCGGAGTCTCTTGCAAATGACAGACAAGTTTTTTCAGGCAATCATTAATTCCTCCTCGGAGTTCCCACCCCAGCTGCGCAGTGTGTGCCATTGTTTATACCAGGTATGCCTGCAGTGGTTGCCTGCCCCTAAGCTTTGGGGTTGGTGTGTGAAATTCCAGCAGTTTGGAGCTTGGTGCTGGGCACAGGGGGCATCTCTAAAGACTCTTCTCAGACGTTTGTTAGATAACACCAGTCTGAACGTGGGGCTAAGTGGTGTTCTAAGACTGGTGTTGGCAATCAGGAGGTGACTGAAGGTACCCAGGTTCCCTGACCTCCAGCCCCAGCTCCTCTGCTCTGTCCTGTGGCTGCTCAGCCCAGTGTCCTGCTGGATCTCCTTGTGTGTTTCTGATGGATTCAGCTGCTGCTGAAAATCCAGGTAGTTTCCTCGGGCTCACCGGGAATACAGTTTCCAGTCCCGTTGGAGGACTGTCACAGAAATGCTGTGCCTGGTGGAATATTGGAGCTGTGGTCTCAGTGAGGTGCTCTGGAAGAGCTGCTTCTGCCCTTTCAGCCATAGTCTGATCCAGGTTTAAGGCAAATCCCAGCAAATGGATTTTCTGACCTGTGTGAACTGCTGATGAGTAACAGAAATCCTGTCCAGTCACACTTGCACAGGGGTGATCAGGGCAGCTGCTGCAGTCCCAGAGCTTGGCAGGGAGAACAGGGAATGTGTGCTGGGACTGTTGGGGTCTGGGGTTGTTCTGTGAGCCCTTGCACTGAACCAGGTGTGCAGATGCTGAGCCTGACAGCTCTGTAGAAGGCCTCTGCAGGCTTTGCTCTCTCTTCCTGACAGTGGCTGTGTTTGGGTTGGTGGCAGAGTGACTTGGGGGTTTTTTGATGTGTTTGGGTTTGGTAATCAGGAAGTGAGGTGGGCAGGTTGGTCTCCTTCATGGCCACAGTGTCACAGACATCGACTAGAGGAGTATTTGAGTGTTACTGAAAATACCACACACAGCCTTGGTTGTTCCTTCTGTTGGTGGATGTTACATTCTCCCACACCTCATCCCAGAACTAGGTTTATATGCTGTTCCCAGGCTGGATCAGATTATTGCCATTTCAGTGGTACATTGGTAGCAATTATTTCTATGCAAACCATTGGTAATTCCTACATGAAATGGAATTTCTAAAATGTGTTCACCAGCAGGCATTCCCAGAGATTCTTCCATGGATGCCTTTCCAAGTCTTTTGGCTTTATTCTTGCCTTTACTGTGTGTGGTAATAAGGGTAATTTGTTCCCAAAAGAGATGATTTACTGGCAGATATACAAGTGGTATTTAGCTTCAATATTTACTACTTTGACTATTTCTAGGAACAACTAGATTTCTGTACAAGTGTTTCTTTGTTCATCACAAATAGTGTTAGTCACTCTGTCCTTAAAATTCCAGAGAGTTCTGAAGAGTCTGCCCTTCACCTGAAAGAAAGTAACCAAGATCTGATTTGGAGGCATTAATCCATTTCTATCGTAAGAACCAAATAGGTGATTTTTATAAGATAACTTCCCTTTTAATAAAGGGAACGTGTTCCATCCCAAGCACTAGTGTGAGAGTAAATGGCACTGAATTTTGTGCTGGCTTTTTCATGCTTAGAGCTTTGAAGTGACTGTGTGCAAAGAATGCTCACCAGATGTGTTCTGTAAATGATTAGTAGCTAATTTTAATCACTGTAGCAACCTCACAGAAACGGTGTCTTTAGTTGGATATTGGTGTCTTTGCTGGCTGGTGTTTCTGTTTTGGGAGCAGAGCCCAGTGAGTATTTTCCTTTGGAAATACCAGTAAGTGGCTACTGGGACAGAGTCACCTGGCTCCTTACAGGTAATGTATGTTCAGGAGTGTGATGTGAGAACAAGCATGCTCACACTAACTCCTGCAGAGGATCTGTGCTGGCTCTTCATAAAACCCCCACAAACACACATGGGTTTTCTTGTGAAAGCAAGGTGGGAATTTTCCTGTGGCTGCAGTATCCCTGTGAGTCGAGTGTGTGTACAGCTGCTCCAGGAGCCACTCGTGGAAATGACACGGGGGGAGTTGGCAGAGGTGCCACTGGTTAAATGTGGACAGGTCCTGCCCAGGTTTCAGTTCAGCTTGCTCAGCAGAGAGTTTTACTGGCTGCTTTGGGTTGGGGCATTTGCTTTTCATTCTGTTCCATCCTGAACGTGTGGCAGCTCTCTGCCAATGCCACTGTGTCCCTCTGGAGGTGGCTGGGTGCTCCAGGCCGGCTGGGACCTGCCCTGGGTGCTGCTGGAGGCTCCCAGGGGTGCCCAGCCCTGTCCCAGCTCCTGGGAGTGCTGCTGCACCTCTGGCAGGGCACGAGGGGTTGGAGCTTTGCTCAGATCCTGCCCAAGCAGGACAGAATTGGAGTCTTCTTGGTGGGTCCCTTTGCATCTCAGTGAAATGCAGAAATTAGCACAATCAAGTCAGATTTCTTGATTTGGAAATCTAATAAATTAACATAGACTGTGGCTTTTTTTCTTCCTTTGTCCAGAGAGTGTTTTATGGCAGAGTTACCTCTCACAGTGGTAATAACCCTGATGGTTCACAGGTCTAACCAAATTGAAGGACACACAGAGAAACATTGGGAAGATTTAAAACTCTAAATTTAATTAAAAAAAACAATATGTATTTCAAAGGTGTAACGCTACTATTTGTACTGTTAAAATTATTTGGGGATGGTAAAATACATTTGAAAGCTGAATACACCCTTTAAGGCCCAAGATTGTGTATCATGAGCACATTGATGTGGTTTGACTTCTAATTCTAGCCAGAAATAGTAGAAATGATTGAAATCCGACATTTGCTTGTTTTGTATTTAGTGCTTTGTAAATAAGATGTAATAAAACTGTGGAATAAAAACTCCATCATCAGTCTTTAGTTTATATATTTCATTTTCTGTTGGTTATGTTTGTTACATTTTACTGTGTAATTTATGTACAAGTCAACATTGGGTTTTTGTTGCTGTATGTAGTTGGTGCTGTGACTTGTTTGTGCTCATCTCTGTTCTGTAGGCAACTTGCCACTCTCTACTGAATAAAGCTACCGTAAAAGAAAAAAAGGAAAACAAAAAATCAGTAAGTTTGGAGACCTTTTTATTAGCCATTTCTTTCAAAGCACAACAGAAATCTTTTGCTGTTTGTTCAAAATATCTTCACTTCAGTCTATTTGACCTCACTGTAAAATCATTCTACTAATTCTGGCACAAAATAGCTTTCATTTCAATTAACACTGGAATTAAGTTAGATTTAAAATATTCTCTGTGTGCCTATTTGAGTAAACGAGACATTTTTAACATTACTGCTTAGTATTTAATATTCTGACTCTTCTAGCCTTGCCACCATCTTCAAATTAAAAAATTGTGGAAGAAAAATGTTTTCTTTGGTTTTGAGAAAAATGTGGGTCTGTTGAGCTGCTTTAACACTCTGGCAGATAACCTGAGCTTGCATCCTGGGCAAAGAACAATTAATATTTGTGAGGTACTGGAAAGTCATGGGACTTATTGCTGATACATTTTCTTTTGTTTGCTTTGTGATTAAGTAAGAAAACCCCAACTTTAGCACTTGTATTATCTCCTGAGAAAAGCAGATTTTCTATTTTAAGTAACTTGCTGTGTTAGGGTTTATATCCATGGGTTGCTTTAGAGCGTTGTCTTTAAAAGTTCAGGCTTACTCTTTTCCTTGGCAGTGACCTCAAAATATAAAGTGTGAATCAACCAGAACGGAAATTTAGACTTTTACTGAATACTCTCTTATTTTTTTGCTGTAACTGAGCAGAGTAGTAACCGTGTTTAAAATGCAAAAGCTGTGGGCAAACCAGTATTTTACAAGAAAATATCAGTAATTGCATCACAAGGTAACTGACTGGAGTTGCTACTGAACCAAAGTGATTCTTGGTGTATTTTGTACTAATGGCTCTGTCTGGTTTAAGCAGGATGATCTGAGATTGCATTAGTTATGTTTTGAAGTATTTTACTAAACTGGGATTTGTTTGGAGGATTTTTTTTTATTTTAAACTATACAGGATAATATCAAGTTTGCTGATTTTATTCTGTGAAAAGCAAGAATCTTACTCATTTTGATTAACCATTGTTACTCATTACAGTATACACGTACAGATATTGATGCTTTATGGAACCACATGTTGCATATTTAAGAACTTTATTTTTGTCTTTAACTTTTCAAAGTTAAATGAAAGCTATCCAAAGAACAGCTCTCCTCCTAGTAACGCATAGTTGATTTCCTAAAAGAAAAGAGATTGCATTTTTCTTACAACATCTTCAGAATTATTTTTTCCTGGATGGCAAAGGACAATATTTTAAATCTGCTCAGTGGTTTTACACAGTGTATGTGTAGGCAGAGGAGTGCACTGGCCAATCTGCTCTCACTCCTTCTGTCCTGCTGTGGACAGATGATGGTTCTGAAGGGTATTTCTGCAAATAGCTCCTCCTCACAAATTGAAAATGACTCCTGAAGCTGTACAGCACAGTGTTATTGCTGGAGAGGCTCGTGGCTCAGTTGTGCAGTTACAGACACACAGATCACAGACCCAGTAGGTGGAAGTTGTTCCCCGTGTTGGGGAGGGCAGTGCACACCTGAGTCCGGGGCCGTGGTACCTGAGGGTCCCTCCAGGGGCGTGGGCTCAGCTCTGAGATATGGCCAGGAGCTCTGGGAGCCGTGTCCCTGCCCGGGGAGCTGTGCAGCAGCTGTGGGAGAGCAGCAGTGTCTGAGCCCCACTCCTTTTCCCTCTCGCTCTGCTTCTCTGGGATGCAGGAGAGTCCCGCTGCAGCGCGCCGAGCATGGTCGGTGTGGAAAGGGCGCTTAGGCTTGGCTTGCCAGGCGAGGCTTTTGCCAGGCGTGGCCCCCGGCGTGACGCTGGGCTGTTGTGTGTCATTGTCCCTGCACAGGTGGTGAGCCAGCGCTTCCCCCAGAACAGCATCGGGGCCGTGGGCAGCGCCATGTTCCTGCGCTTCATCAACCCCGCCATCGTGTCCCCGTACGAGGCCGGCATCCTGGACAAGAAGCCCCCGCCCCGCATCGAGCGCGGCCTCAAGCTCATGTCCAAGGTCAGCCCACAACAGCTTTACCTGCCTGTGTTTTATGTTCTGCTTCAGCACTGCTCTGTGACCTGTATGAGAGACTGGGAGGAAAGGGCAGTGTGTTGTAGCAGCCATCACGTTTATTGCAAGTGCAGTGTCTGCTGTGCTTATGCATTGTGGCGTTGTTTGGGCTGTCAGCAACGTAAGGATGGGGCCAAACGCTGCCAAAATGATGGGTGAGAGAGTGGAATTCCAGCCCTTCACTTGAGCTTCTCGTGTGGAAACTAACAAAGGGACTGATGTTCCTGTGAGCACAGTGGGGGTAGCAGCAGCCAGCATTTATCATTCATCCCATTGCTGAGGAAGGGATTTTTCCTGTCTTCAATTTCATTTGGTCATATTTCTTGTAAAAAAATTTTTGAAAGGGTTTAATGATGGCATACCATTTCTGTGGCCTGTGTATATTATCTATTGTATTATATTGAGAATTATGTTTTTCTTTAGATAGGAGTGTGCCACTGCTTTTACTTACCTGTCTTAAGTTCCAGGAGAAATACTTAATAACTTACTGGTGGTTTGAAAGATGATTTATTTTCCTAGCTTTAAGTTCATAGACAAGTGAACTGGTTTTTAGTATTTAAAAGTATGAGAAAAAACCAGTTAATACATGAAACCTTTGTGTGTGTTTGCCCTGTTTCTTTCCTTCAGATCCTTCAGAGTATTGCCAACCACGTGCTGTTTACAAAGGAGGAGCACATGCGGCCTTTCAATGACTTTGTGAAGAGCAATTTCGACGCAGCGCGAAGGTAAGGCCTGGGGCCGGCCCCGGGTGGGGCTGTGTGCAGGGACAGCCCCCAGTGCCCCCAGCCCTTGGCTCTCCTCCCCAGGCTGATGTTTGCTCTGGGTTTGGATTGCAGGTTTTTCCTTGACATCGCCTCCGACTGCCCGGCCAGCGACACCGTCAACCACAGCCTGTCCTTCATCAGTGACGGCAACGTGCTGGCGCTGCACCGCCTGCTCTGGAACAACCAGGAGAAGATCGGCCAGTACCTGTCCAGCAACAGGTGGGGCTGCAGCCCTGGCACCAGGGGAAAGCTCTCCCAGTCCTGGAATGGCTGGGGTTGGAAGGAGCCTTAAAGCTCATCCCATCCCACCCCTGCCATGGGCAGGGACACCTTCCACTGCCCCAGGCTGCTCCAAGCCCTGTCCAGCCTGGCCTTGGATGCCAGGGATCCAGGGGCAGCCACAGCTGTGTGTCAGGGCCTCCCCACCCTCACAGGGAAGGATTTCTTTCTAATATCCAGTCTAAATCTCCCCTCCCTCAGCTAAAAGCTGTCAATATTTGGAAATACCCGCTTCTGTTGTTTCTGTTATTACTGAGAAGAATATCAGTCATCACTGATGATTTCTCATACTTACTTTAAAAAAGAAAATCCAGCTTGCTGCAGTTGAGGAAGGGTAGTGGGAATTGCTGAGTAAAGAAGGACTTTCCTGACAAAGAACGTGTTGTTTGTAGGGACCACAAGGCTGTTGGACGACGACCTTTTGACAAGATGGCAACCCTTCTTGCCTACCTGGGGCCTCCTGAGCACAAACCTGTGGCAGATACACACTGGTCCAGCTTAAATCTCACCAGTTCCAAGTTTGAAGAGTTTATGACAAGGTAATGAGATTATTGTGGTGGGGACACACAATGTGGGTTCCTAGACTTCGTCATGTGAGGAGCTGTCAGTAGTTCTTAAGACTCTCTGCTATTGAGACTCACTCTGTTTTAAAGGGGAGTTTAAAAAGCTGAGTCTTCATAAACTTTTCAGGTTTCTGAGTAGATTTTAATTAAAAAAAACTAAACTGAGAACCAGAAATGGTGGTAACATGTGATTTAAGGAAAGTTCAAGATTGTGTGAACTTAATACTTTTGTTCAGAGATGGAAGTAAAGAGGGTTTGGGATTTTTTAAATTTGTTTGAAAGGCAGTCGTGAAAGTTGATGTCCATGTATTGCTTTTTAGGCATCAGGTACATGAAAAAGAGGAGTTCAAAGCACTGAAAACATTAAATATTTTCTACCAAGCTGGGACATCCAAAGTTGGCAATCCTGTTTTCTACTACATCGCTCGGCGGTAAGAAACCCTTTCCCTTCCCAGTCTGGAATGAACCTGTCAATCAGAGGTATCACCTCTATGTGGGAGACACCAGCTTGGTAACAAACCAGGGTCTGAAAATAGCTTATTGGTTAAAATTTGCTGACAGTATTTTTGAGTTGTTTCCTAAACCAAAACTGTCATTTCACAGTAATTAGAGTCATGACAGGAGTAATTCCTAGAGGTGTTAAGGAAAGGGAGATCCCTGTGCTCACCCCCAGGTGTGTTCAGAGGCAGCTCTGAGGATTGCATGAGCTGCTGAAGCTGCTCTGTGTGCTGAGGTGCTGCTGGTGGGGGTGCTGGCAGCCCTGGGGAGGCTGGTTTGGCTCGGGGGCTGTGGGAGTGCTGCCAGGCCTGGGAGTTCTCCCGTCCTCGGGTCACTCTGGGGTGCTGGCACAGCCCCTGGGGTGTTGATGGTCTGGTCATTGCTGGTGCATTTTGTGCCTCTGGGGGCAGAGCCCTGCCTGGGGGTTCTGGGGTTGCTCTGGGGTTTGTGCTCCCTGCTGGCACTGGTGCCCATGCTGTGGCAGTGGGGGCCACTTTCAGTGTCGTCATGAGAGGATGTGGTCAGTGGTGGTTCTTTGGATGGAGAGAAAGAACACGAGATGAGTAGCATCACTTGTCTTCTGTGCTGATTTTCCGTCTTGAAAAGCCATACAACAGCCTGTGAAACCTGCAGGTGTGCTGACAGAAGGGGCTGGCTCAAGGGCAGCTTGGATGTTTTTTCCCCTCCTTTAATTTTTTTTTTTTAAGCAAGATCCCAAATGTTTAAGCCCCTTACATGCACAGAGTTAGAAGCAAAGGCAGTCTTTTGAATTCTCTTTAAAAAACTCCGTTTGCTTGCCACATTTTTCTTCTCCATTTTGTTCCATTAGACACAGTCTTATTTCATGTCAAGTCAAACAAAATGCCTGCATTGTTATCCTGCCTTGTTCACACAAGAAATTAGGCATACAAATGCAGAGAGTAGTGATAACCCATCTTAAAAAGTGACTGTGCCTGGCAGTGATCCGAGGCATCCTTATGTATTCTGTGCAGACCTGACATGCAGTGTTTCCTTGTTTGCAGAGCAAGAAATGGTTATTTCATCTGCAGAGAAAGAATTTCTGGAAGTTAATCAAGACAAAAGTTTGCACCACATGTTTGTTAGGCCTAACTCACCTCCCTTTTCTTTGAAAGCAGAAAAATTTAATTTATCCAAAGGTGCCTCACTGGGCAAAACTGTCGTGGTCTACTCAGCCAAACATTCCTGCCTTCAGAGAGGGTGGGAAGGAGCAGATTTCTGACCCTTTTATCCAGGTGTGGGATATGAATGAAAATATTCTTGTGCTTCAACATGAACCTTGCTGCTAGGTGAGCTACTACATTTGCCTTCAGCAGCTGCACAATTCAGTTAATCCTGGCAGGGCTGCCTTTCAAACCAGCAGGAAGTGCTTTGCTCAGGCTTCACCTCTTCTCATAGGGATGTGGCTAAGTGGAGCTTATTTGGGGTGTTTGTCTTCTGGTTCTGAGCCAGATGTTGTGTTTTCAAGGTGTGAAATAGGGAAAAATTGTTTAGATTGCAGCTGCCAGGCTGTTAGAGGGCTTGTAGCAGGCTGGGGTTTTTTGGGGTTGGTTTTCTTTCCCTTTTTTTTTCTTTTGTTTTTTTTTTTTTCCTAGTTGAAGATCTTGTTGCTAAGGCATTGTTGAGTCATTTTACTGATATATCTGGATAAGTTTATGTCCTTCTGGTGCTGTGAAATTTCATTCCTTCTGTCATCTATCTTCACATTTTGTTTCCTGGGCAACAACCCAGCTTCTGGAGCCAGTGCTCTTCTGTTTTTAATCCCTACCCAGTTACAAGAATGATCCATAAATCAATAAATATTGATCCTGAACTACTGCCATTAGGTTTTAAAGCTGATCCCAAACTAATTAATAGGAATAAAACCTCTGAGTTATTGCTGCAGACCGCAGCAATCCCCACAGCAATTTTACCCTTTCCAGAGCAAGCACAGAGCTATTAGAGGTGTGCTGGAGCTTTTCTGGGTGTTTTGAGTATTGCCCTGAAATGGTAAATAATTGTTTTGGATACCAGTTTGACCGAGAATAGATTATTTGGTATTTCTGGAGGTCTGAGTGCGCAGCATGTTTACAAACCCAGGCGCTGGGCTTAGCTCAGAGTGGCTGCGCAGTTGCCCAGCAACAAGTGCTCGACTCCCACACTTCTGCCTCCTCCCTGCTGCCTTATCGACTCATTCGTATTCCAGAAAAATACCAGGAAGCCTAAATTCCAGTCTGCTTCACTGAAAGCAGTCTGAGCAAGGAGCCCTGGTGCTGCAGCAGCTCGGGCAGGGTTTGGAGGGAGCAGAGCCCTGGAGCGCCGCGGTGCCGGTCACCTCGTGTCCAGCTGCGGGTCTGGGATCCAGCTTCCCAATCCTGCCCGTGCCTTTGGAAAACCCCAGAGCCCCGCTCCAGGCTTTTATTAGTGTGCTGAGGAGTTTGAAGGCTGGATAGCAAGTCCTTTAGGGTGGAGGCTTGCAGTGTGCCCCAGACAAACTCTGGAAAGCGTTGTTTTCCTGTTGCTGGTCACCAGATTCTCATTATGGGTAAAACCTTCTCAGAGCCTTTAAAGTTGGTTCCATGTAGGATTTTTTGATGCAATAGAATTTGGCATCCTGTACTGATTCTGCAGCAAAGACACATGCAGTATTTCCTGTAATTTCCTCAAATCAAGCAGTTCAGCCACAGCACCTCATTTTGTGATGAGTCCTGCCTTGCCGGCCCAGCTGTTCCCACTGTGTGGGATGAGGTCACATGAGAGAGGCAGTTCTGGGAATTGCTGAGTTCTGAGCATGGGAAATAGGTTGGTGCTGTGCTACAGTCGGTCAGCACTTAGCTAACACAGGGACTGTCCAAAGAGAGCAGCAGCAAGGACTTCTTCCCTGTTTCTGAGTTGTAAAGGGTAGGATGGGGAAGGATAGTCCCAGTGTTGTGATCATCTCATCAGCTTATTGCTGAACGATATTAGAGATTCGTCAGCATCTAAATAATGTAGTTTAATATAACCACAATTTCCCCCCATATGACATGACAATGGAGCCAAATGTCTGCTTTAAACAGGTTTGTATAATCCAGTGCTATCTATTTATGCATATTACTCTGCATATTAGAGAAGAAGCACAGTCACTAGTTCAGTTCAATACAAACATAACTTTATTTTTACTTAAATGCCAATGAAATAACTGTACAAATCCATTGTGTAACATTTACTGTTAGAAATTAAAACACGTTTCCGGTTATAGAAATACTGTTCACAATTGGAAAGTTGTCATTTCTCTGATACCAGTGGTTGTAAATGATCTACAGCCCCCATTGACACCATAGGAGGAACAGGTAGAGGACTCCAGTCTCAGTTGTGAGGTTTTCTGGGTTTTGCAGCACCTTCATGCTACAATAACTGGAAATTAAATGGCCTGGAATGAATGGAAAACATTGTATAACATCTGTAATATTAAGTGGATAATACTTTTTCAATTAACTTGTTCTTCAGTTTTCATTTCATGCTGTTTGCAAAACTTCATCTGTAGTATATCAAGTACCTTTGCCATAATTTAAATAATTTTCCTAGAGTGGACAGAACCATGCGTGCAGCTATTTCTACTGGCTGACGGTGCAGATGTCAAGGAGAAGAGCATCCATGCTGGCCCTTAGAAAGCAGGGATTTGGGCATGTTCAGTGCCATGGACTGGATTCATTCTCTTTGAAGTCACAAGAGTCAGGATTGTTTCAATGACAGCTCACCAGCTAACTGCTAATTGATTTGTTACATGACTTGTGTCAGAAATCGGCTGGTATTTCATTTTACTGATAGCAGTTTGCTACGTTCTGGCTGATTTGTGGTATTCTTTTAAGCAGAACATATTAACATTTCAGGATGTCACTTGACATAAAGTCAAGGAGTTCCAGGTCATTAATTTGGGTAGATAACTCCTTGGTGTTAACTCCTTGGTGTTTGACAGTGTCATGGCATTGAACATCTGGCATTTTTCTCTACTTTTATCTTTTTTTTTTCTTCTTTTTTTTTTTTTTTTTTTTT